>JAQIVE010000067.1:0-60632 GCA_034698285.1 Sminthurinus bimaculatus
TGTTTGCAAACAGAATGAAAATCTAGACGCTATTTTGCATGCAATGTGGTTGACAAATTATACCGTTTGTAAAAATTATGATTTAATTTTTCTTTTTCTAAGTTGCCTCTGTTCTATGTTCCAGGCTCATATTTCTTGGCTAGCCAAGTAACTATTTATAAGCTTATCAGCAATTATGTACTGTTTGTTCAAGTTTTCCTAAATATGCAATACTTTTTAAAAAACGGAGAAAAAAGTTTCCTTATGCAATGCCCTATTTTTTTGACTAAATGAGCTGTGAACGAGTAAGCGGTTATGGAGTTAATATACATAAGTCATTGAATTATTTGTCTGCATTTTACCTTGATCAATTCCTTTAGTCGATCTCGGTTGTAAACATTTCCGATTTCTTCTCCCAGCACTTTATCCAGTATAACACTAACGGGATATGAAATTGGAAAGGTGATGGCCATCAGAAACTTTGTTAGCCAAATAGTTTGGGCACCAACTGCCAAACCGTGGCGGCTACAAAAGGCCTAAAACATATAAGTAAGTCAGATTCGAGTTTGTATTGTAAAATCCTCAATAAAAATGCGCAAGATAAACTTACCTGGGGAACAATTTCGCCAAAAATGACAATGCCCAAAGTGGAGGCCAGTACAGCCACAATTCCCGTCGTGAGGTCATCCAGAAGAATGGTTAAAGTCGAATTGACGAGAACGTTTCCCAAAAGTAAACTGCACAGTAAATAATTTCCGTTGTCTCTCAGTGGCATCAGCGATTTGGCATATCTCCGTTCTATTTCACTTCCAGTGTTTGCAATTATTTGAATTTCCGTTCTATCCAAGGCCATCAGCCCCAAATTTAACCCGGAGAATAGACCAGAGAGAAGGAGAAGAATAACCAAGACAGTAATATGAGCCCAAAGGGGGAGAACCGTTTCGTAGGATTTTAATTGAATCCATTGTTCCGTTCCTAGAAAGACAAACAATGTCATTTACTTTGACGTGTACTTTTTTCAGTAGACAGATAGCCCAGAATTCTAAATGAAATCTAAAATCTAGCATCTAACCTTGATGTACCCAGGGCATATCTGTGTCGTTCTCTCTGGCACAAATGTAAAAAGTCTCTTCTCCCAAATCCAAAGGTGGTAGTTGAATATTTGCAAGGGCAGAGTGTGGGGTTAGGTCTGATTTATAAAGCTTTGGACAAAAATTAGCGGATAAGCCTTATTTGTAAGTATAACTGGTAATGTGTGCATTGTGTACATATAGTAGATTCAACCATTTGAGTTCAAAAACAATCTAACCAAATAAACATTTTTCTCTGCCCACTGCAAGCATGCATTCATTAAATCTTACTAAAACCAACTTACGGGGAAAGCTTTTGTGCTTGGAAAATCATCACAGTCTTGACCGCGGGCTGCCATTTCCGTCACAAATCTAATGATTGTGTGTTTACTAAAGCGATCGCCAAATAGCCGCAGAATAGACACAGAGTCCGCCAAAATAACACTCACTCCTTTATTCTCATACGACACTCCTTTCCTTGACTCCTCAATTCTAATTCCACGAACTGTTGCCGTCTTATTTTCAAGACTGCTATCACTACTTCCATACACATACAGTCCTGGCACATGCATCTGTAGGACTTTGGAAGCCGACATTGAGGAAGAAGCTGCTGATGTTGTCGCAGTCTCTTCCTGGTCATCTGTCACTGTCACCCTTTGACCATTCCTTGAAGGTGCTTTCTTCATGACAAACTGGTCGTGCGGCGATCGTGATGTTGAAGAATATTGTGACTGTGATGGCAATGACAATGACACTGGTGATTGTTGTCCACCGTTTTCCTTTCCATTGTATAAATGTGGATTTGGCACCTGATGCTTTAGTTGCAGTCTATTGCTATTATTTATGTTTGGCACCGTAGTCGACAGTGGTTCGTCACTAACATAATCAAAATTGGTAGGTGAAGAAGAATCATTTAAAGTTGATATTTTCCAGTCACTTCTCACTTTGTAATAATTACTGGCATTTGAACTATCATTAAATAGTGCACTTGTGTTATTGGATAGATTTACACTTAACTGCACATTGTACAGATCACTACTATTGTTGTTTTCTTGTATATGGAACGCAAATGTCTGGATTAGCACGGTAAATGACAACAGTAGAATATTTGCAGATCCCATGTGGAACTGAGATGAGAGGAGGAAGTTAAGTAGTTTCACCATGACGGTAAGTTTTGGTACTGATCCTTTGCACTTGTCTCTACCTATCATTTATAAGATTTTTCCCCTTCTCTCTCATTGACTTACCCTAATGTACAATGATGATACATACATATACATACGTTCAGTTAACACGCTGCAACAAAATGCGGATGGGAATAACTAATAAAGTAGGCAATAATAGTGGCGCGAGCATGTCTTATTACCACATGTAACGTGCACACATTAAGTTCACAATGTATGTATTTACTACGTACAGCACATAGGTATAAATCATGATTGTACAGGAAAACTAAACATAATGCACACACACATACAAGCACTGCACAGGTAGACGGTAAACTAGTGTGTCTACTAAGTATAAAGACGTTCTTGTGAAGGATGTTGAGTACTTTTGTACGACAATAAACTAAACTGGAAACAAATTACAAATTAATCGTTCAAGTTAAACAAGTTGTTCTAACTACGTTGTGGCATGAAAACTCTTTATATTTTTCATATTGACTTTGGTTTGTTGATACGACATGTATGTGAATGAAGTACATGCACACAATATGTGTGCTGGCATAAATAACGCAATGTCCACTGGAATTTTGTTCTTTTTTGTCACTATAATAGTCGTGGAAATAACAATAAACCATTAGTCTGTGATAATTTCTTTATAATTTATACCTAATGGTGTTGTTTTGTTGACACTATTCAATAATATATTTACATATACGTTAAAGTCAAATACGATAGCACTGTATTATGTATTATGCTGAGAAGTGAGAATATATATAAATGGAAGCGCAAATACCTATTATAGAACTCGTTAGGAATCGAGCATATGAGCTCATGTGTGTGTGTGTGTGTGTGGCATACGCAATAAGTAACACTTTAGGCCCACTCCACCGGCAGTGTTGTAATTTGTTCATAGTACATTATAAATAGCTGGCGTGACACTAGGGGATATAATAATAAGATGTGCACTTTTTTAATGGTTAATATGTATCCTTCAAAAACAATGTTTTTGAGCAAATTTTGTTTTTGCACTACAAAAAATCAAGGGCGAAGGTTTAAATATTGGTAATTTTGCAAAAATCGTTTGCCAAAAAGTTTCTTTTTCAGGTGTTGCCGTGCCACATTTAATTATTGTAATTGGCTATGGAAAATGAGGCATGTGCACTGTATTATGACTATATGGAAAATATGTGTCTGTTACTATTACTCGTGTAAGCCCTATGTATATTCATGTGTGGTTTGAAATTATTGTAATATTTTGCTTTTGTAACTATATCATAATTAGTTAATGTATATAAATACTACAAGCGCATACATATGTTCATTGAAAGGTGAACAATGATGACAATGTTGACACAAACGTCGTTGACAAAAACATTTTCTTGGCCTAAGAACAAAAGCATGTGTGTGTATATTGTATATCTTTTATCTTTTACAAATATGTATACAGCATACATAGGACTACAATATCCATATGTATTGCTGACAAACTATTTAGTAAATTAAGTGCATGTAAAGATTGCTAACGTACCAGCATTTACGTATATAAAAGTAAGCATTGAAGTAGATGTAATCTACAGTGTGTACAGTATACAATGTATGTATTATGTATGGTTTTGTGAATGCGAAATTAGGGAAATTATAGGAGGTCATATTTTTCACCTATGTATATGCATGTATGTATGTTTACAAATGTACACCTAATTCATTTCTTATTCATGTTACAACTTTATGCTATACATACATTTTACATTTTTTTGCATTGTAACTACAACTAAGCACCTTATACATTATACCGTCTAACAATAAATTTCAAGTGAGGATATTAAGTAGCCGTACGTATATATGTAAGTGAGTATGTATGTATATGTATATCAGAAAGACATGAGGGTAACTTATCTTTAAAAATAGATATTATTGGGCTTTTATTTATGCGCAAAATTTGTTGTTTATTTTCTTTAATGACCAAATGTTCTAAAATTACAAAGTGGTTTTAAGGTATAGTGCCGCTGACAAAACTCAATACATATTACGTTTAAAAATAACTTTTACACTTTTAAGATGCACTGTTGGTTATTAAGACACGCGGAAAGTGTGCAAGGAATATGAATAAAATATGAATAAAATATGAATATTATGATAAACTAGCATTTAATTTATCTCCCTTTCTTTTGTCGCTTAACTGACCTGTCTCTACTCTTATTCCTTGTCATATCAGTAACAGTTGCCGCTGGCTCTCTGACTAAAGGTTTAAAGCTTTTTCAACTATTTTTAGATTTTTGTATCTACATATGTGTCTCTTTTGTTACTGCATAAAATTGCAAATGCATTTACACCTAAGCATACGATGTAGATGGGCATTTACAATAACAGACGGACGTATTTAATGTTTTATTCAACTGAAGGATATCGACTACAACTAACCAACAAGTTAGAGATGATATATAAACGACAGTTTAATGTTTAAATCCTTGCTCTTTTTGCACTGTAACCACTTATATGCAACAATCATGATTAATAGTTGTCCAAATTTCATTTTTGCTTTTGTAAGATCAAACCCATTTGAAATATTGATTACTGATGACTTACACTCATTGACAAGAATGGCCAGTTGTAGCAGTTGGGGGTATTTGATACTTTACTTACATAATGCATTGAGATTAGTTAGGTAATGGCGACTACAGACAGAGGACCGAGCATGAAGAAGAAAAGGCGATGATTCAAGATAATTCGTTAAATGCAGTTTAACCATTCAAAGAAATACATTAATTATTTATCACTTTTCGCCGCTGAATCCATTTCAGACGTGACCTTTAACCTGCCGTATGTATGTATAACCTGTTGTACATGTGTGTATGCTCGTTAGTCATTAATGAGCTTTCCTAATCTTTACTTGTTTAAAATAAATCTGTAAGTATGTTTACAAATGTGTATACGTGTTACATATTATGAACCTTCGTAATAAAGATTGTGTTTCTTATGAACATACATAAAATTCATAGTACATATATTTTCTCGTCCTTCCCATGTTTATATTCATATAGCATGAATCACGAATACGGCATCATACATGTGCACTCTTTACACGCTATCAATTACGGTTATGATCATAGCATAAAAATGTACCATCGTATAAACTATTTACTCTTCTCATATTATGCATAATTTTTAAGCAACTACAAAACAAACACATGAGAGAGAAATTCGAGTCTAACTGGAGGAAAGTTTTTCCTAATGAAAATTATTTAGGTTGCAAGAGCAAGCAAGTAAAAAGATTGATTTGAAACTTCAAAGTATTTGCCCTTGTTCTTCTTCTTGATATTCTGCACTCTGAAACTTTGTTATTCAAATTCACTGCTTTATGGACATTCAGAAGAAAATTATTAAGTGATCCATGCTGTATTACAGTGACGCTTATAATACACTCGTACTTACTATCTTCATAATGTGGTATCAGGGAAAGCACGTTGCTTTCCATACATTACAAGATTATACATTATACATAGTATTTACTGCGTTTTCTTCAATACTGTCCTTAAATTTTCCACGCTTTTATGCTCTAGATTAGTCCATCAACCAGAGCAAATGAATATTTATTTGAATACGACAAATACTAAAAAAAATGCGGTACTTACGTAGCAGCCTATTAAATTCAAGTCAGAAAAAAACGAGATTTATGACTTATTTACAGTCGTTTATACTGTGTATTTTTTCTTATACGATAATATACGATATTTTATATGTACATACAAATAGATACTAATAATAGTTTACACATTTCCAAAATTTATATCGTAAGTCTTAAAAGCTTAATCGTTTAGCGTGTATGCATATGAAATATTAGCATTAATATGATGATTAGATGATATAATAATTATATTTTATGCTACATTTGGGAATGAAAAAGGGAAAACTTAAACCCTTGAATATTAGAAGATAGAGATAAAGCTCAAGATGTGATTTTTGCATAGCATATTTAACCACAGCAGATTCATTATTTCAGACACCAAAACATTTACAAATCACATTGCTGCATGCAACACACGATATTTAATATTTTCAATGATTTAGACAATTAACAGTTAAAAAGTGATTCAAGCTGTGAAAATATGAAAACAAAGAAAAAAGTATAAAACTCGTAAAAGTTTTTCGAGGCACTTTTGTATTGGGTGAAGTTGTCGTATTATTTGTTCAAATAAATTTATCAATCAGTGTCCACACTTACGCGAAGGCGATACTACTGAAAAATAGTTGAGTTTACATGAGAGAAGCTCACGCAAAACCAAAACGCATGCACACTTCAAGACTTCGGAGAGTAATAAGTTCGTGAGTGTAGTAAAGTGCATTCTAACTACTTGCTACATAATCTTCATTTAGTCATATGAGAAAGGGATTTGAATAGAACAAAAAGGTAAGTAAGATAAATTACCAATAATTTAATGCACAAATCTATTTACGTTTTGAAGAATAAAATGTTAATGTTGCCGATATTTATGTTGATTCCAGCTTTGGGGAGAGAAAGAAAAAGACTCGTCATCATCGTTTCACATAATATTCATATTACATATTATGTATGTATTATGAGCTGATAAGAAGAAACGAAGTCTTGAAAGAATTATATTTGTATACTGTATACTATTACACTATATTGTAGATTATGTACACGTATACATAAAATATTTGGATCTTAATTTCAAGTATAAATATACATATAGGGCTCAAATTCCACAACGTCAAACTTTTATCTTATTGTATATTATAAATATAAATACATATACACATAGTTATTTCTTCTGTTGTATAAATACATGTATACCTTTGACTCATGGGGAAGTATGTTTGTCACGAAAACGTAGGGAAACGATAGGGAATAAAGTGACAGAACAAAACTTAGTTTGTGTATAATATAATATCTATCTATTGATTGTAAAATAATAATAGTAACACATCAACATACATATGTACGATCATAGGGTGAAAACGTATCTAGAGTGGAAAATTTATTTTTTTCTCTCTCCGTGTCGTCTACTTAATTTGTGGATTTGTTAAGTACCAGAGAAGTTTAGCTAGAAGACGGAGTGTAAAGTTTAAAATCTTTTCATTTTTAGAATGAAAGTTGTAGCACTAGGAATGGGTACGATTTTCCTGCCCATATTCGTATTTCAGTTGATTATGGCTGATATTGTTGTTGTTCATTGTCGTCATCATGAAGCACATGTTCGTCTTAATAGATATAAAACCACAAGTGCAAGTGAGAGTGTGAACGATAGTTACAGGGAAAAGGAGCATATACGGAATTTCAATAGTTATAGTAATGATATTGAAATGCATTCAAATATGATGCATAATGCTAATGCTAATATTAAAAATATAAACAGTAAGAGTGATGTTTCAAGTGATCCGGTCAGTGTAACATCGACTGCTTTACCTCTTCAAAATAGTGAAAAGTACAACAAGTCATCCCTTGATCGGGAAAAACGTGACAATCGTGGTGATACTGAAAAATCAGTTTTCGGAAATGGAGTGTACAGTTACATTCCGCATTTCGAGAGTAATAGTGACAAAAAAGAAGATCAAGTAAAAGAAGATAGTTTTAGTAATCTAGTCGCAAAAACCTCCAGAATAAGTGATACTACAACGGCTAGTAGTGACAATAGCGATAATCATTCCAATTTGTTAAATTTTTATCCATTGACGGATATACCGGCCGGAAGAAAAAGAAACTGGAAGGAAAATAACCCACTTCATTCAGATTTCGATGTTTCCAGTGACCCTTATCTTGAAGGTCAAGGTCAGCAGCAACAAAGAGACACAAGATCTGAATTTGAGGCATCGACTCATCTTTCAGAATACAAACTGGAATATAAAACAGCAACAGTGGATGGACTGAGAGTTGAAGTATTACTTTAAATTTATATCTACGCAATGGCTTGACATAATATTATGCGTACCTCCAATATTTTTGAGAGCAAATGTTGTACTCGATTATTGTTACTTAAAAGACCCGTGCGAATATATGGTGATGTTAATCAGTGCCTATTTGAAAAATATTTACAGGCCGTGGATAAAGGAGTTTCTTATGAAGGTCAAGGAATTTCTATCATTTTGGCTGATGCATCCACAACAATACGTCTTTTTGGAAAGGAATTTACAAATCACACCGTCGTCCGATTTTCCACAGAAGTTCTTAAACGGGGGGAAGATTGTGATGACACCCCTTCCACCAAAACTTATTCAGTAGTGCTAATCATATTATTATGTATTTATTATTAGATTTTGTACAGAACTTACCTTATAATTTCTTTGGGTATGACAGTCCCCTGACTTTATAGGGAAGAATATTGGCTTTTTGGTTTTAATTTTTCCGAAAATCTTAAATAATTGTGGTTTACGTATGAGCAAATTTTACAGGTCGAATCTTGAATACAAACACCGAAAGATTTTTTTAGCGTGTTAAGTTGTGCAACATTTCATACTATGGGACACTGTCCTACATCCTAAATTTTAAATCGTTCCCGTATTTTCTTGTTAATAAGGTCTAGCAGCTACTTCTTTAGTAACATTATGGGAAAAGCAAAGCCAGAGTAAGCAGGTAAAGCCGAGGCTAACACCAGGAAGACTTATATAAAAGACAAAGATGAATACATCATACAGACTGTAGACATTTTTGTAAACAACAAAGGATTATAATCTTTGTTCCCAAGTATATCATTAACACTACGTGATTAAAACTTGAAATTAATTTCAAACTCATTAGCAGTCTCAAGTTGTTCTTTAAAAGGTGACTTCATTGCCTAACGTAGTCATTGCCATTCACTCTATGTATATCCCTAAGCAGTGTTTCCTATTTCAGCATCGGGAGTAGGTACTTTATGTTCACAGAGTTTTTACACATGCATATAGTTGCCATGAAAACTGGAAAAATCCGAAATCATAAGGTACAATAATATATGAGCAGCAATAATACTGATATTGAGCGGGATTAGCATCATTCATATATGATAGGAAAAACGTGAAAGTTATAAATAATGTGTTAAATGTTGAAACGTTAGATACATGCTGATTTCAGGATTCTTTCAAACAAGGAAAAAATTATGCTACTCAATAAATTATGTATATTACGTAGAAACATAGAAATCCTCTTCAATAGAGATTTCGTAATATTTACCCTAGGTGAGTATTGAACTGTGAGGAATATGGACGATAAATGGAAAGAGATGCTATCCAGTTATAACCACGCTTTCTGTACATAATGATATCTCCATGTATTTATTTAATAGATAGATAGTATAATGTGCAGGGTTTCAAGTCCAACTTTTTCAATGCTTTTCTTACTTTGGAAGTTGACAAAGTCAAAGAGCTTGTGTACATATACATTTTACCAAAACCATAAATTAGGTATTTAAAGCTCTATGAAAATACAGTAGCTGTGTTTATTGTTTATTAATTCATTTTGAAACAAGTGACGAGAATTTTAAGTACGCTGCAGACATGCTTTACATAAGTTTAGATCAAAGCAGATGACTCTTTTTAATTTGAGATTCCAAAATATGCTACTCTTAAAGAATGTCATAGTTTTTTGAAAAAATAAGCACCGCAATATACTCACTGTGGGTATTAATTCAACTCAATTTTGTTTGTTTGTTCACAGCTTACGGAGATAAGTGAAAATAATTTGACAGCCATTGTGAACGTGGTTTTCCCGGCGTCAAAAAAAGATGAATACTATTTTCTATGCATTCGGGAAAATAACTTGGTGAGTGTTTAAACGAAATAATTGTTTTGCCTATATGTGTTAATTAGAAATGCAATAGGTGTAACGTAATATGACGTGCAATGGGTATTTAGTAGGTGTAATTAACCAATCATGAAATTTTTTTTAAATTTTGAAAAAAGGATATGAATTGGATTCATGTGGGGGCTGATCCTTGGCTTAGAATAAAGGCCTATGACCGTCTCCTTCCTATGTGGCTTCAAGCAAGTGCTAACTAAATAAATATTGTTTGAATTTATTTGACTTGTATTTTTTCTCAATGTTATCAATAGTCAAGCGATTAAAGATGCACTATACAAAGAATGTCTCCAAAGTAAATGTCAATACTTGCTTAGGCCGTCTTCATCGGGTTTTTACTGCTGATATCTGGACTGTTTGCTGGACTTACTCTGGGTCTTCTTTCTCTGGATACGACGGATTTAAAAATTTTGGCCAACACCGGAAGTGAAAAGGAAAGAAATTATGCAAAAACGATTTTACCTCTACGAACACGTGGTAATTACTTATTGTGCAGCTTGGTGCTGGGAAATGTCCTCGTCAATTCAACTTTAACCATTCTTTTGGTAAACAACTCGTCATTTTTCAGTATAGTTACCTTTGCTTATCATTACGCATTATGTTCAAAAAATGGGATAATGCGATAGCTTTCAAATTCGTCTGCGTATTTCTTGACATCCTTATAATGTCTGATTAGTTATTTGCTGCTGCTGCTGTTATTGATAAAACCCTTGCTTTCTGTCTTTCACTTATCAATTCTATTACTTTGTTTACAGGATGACTTAACGACTGGAATTTTCGCAGTAATGCTTTCTACAGCTGGAATTGTTGTAGTTGGTGAAATCATACCGCAAGCAGTGTGCAGTAGAAATGGATTGGCTATTGGAGCAAATACTGTTTGGATTACCAAGGTATTTTGGAATCAGAAGTTCTGATTCAGAACTGCATTTCGTCAATGTTTTTTCTCGATTTGTTGAGCAGTTTTAAAAACTTGATTTCTCTCTTTTCAGTTCATAATGCTGATCACTTTTCCTCTGTCGTACACTTTTTCTGTCATGCTGGATAAAATTCTTGGGGAAGAAATAGGTTTGGTATGACTGCATTGAAAGAACGCTTTCTTATTTACCTATTACCACAATAACTCCATTTATATAGACTTTTGCTTGTTTTTGACGTCAACCATGGAATTTCATGCTTTTTATTTGAAATTTCAGGTGTATAATCGAGAAAGGCTTAAAGAGCTGATTGCGGTAAGTAGATAAATTATTTCATATCCTTAAAGCTTTCAAAGAATCGCGTCTTGACTTCCAAAAGTAAACAGAAATACATAGTAAACCACAATATGCAGTAACTACGGAGATTTGGAGCGGTGTAGAAGTAAAACAAAAGTAAATATCCTGTGAAATGTGGTGTACCATTACTGTATATATCGGGTTTAATTAAAACCTCCATCAATAACTAATGCTGTTCAGTGTACGAAGGAAGAAAGTAAGATAAAAGATCAGAGACAAATAATGTGTGTGACACAATTTTTCCAAGTTACTCTATATACATACCTAGTTATGAACGGTGATTTAAACACTTCCTAAAAATTTGAACATGCGTGGTATTTTACCATTACATACTTGTTTGGTCAGTGACTTACGCTGCAGATCCACCATTTATGGATTCAAAGAATTACCTACATATGTCACATATACACTGTATATGTCGACCTTGCTCCAAGTGACTCTTGTCCCTTTTCTCAATTGAAATAATTTCTTGCAGAGGAGTCAGCAATGTTGGCATTTTTTACTCTAAACATTTTTAAGAAAAAATAATTTCGCTAAAGAGACATCATATAGGCAGTTGAGAGTTCAGAGTAATTTGTGGCTTATCAAGAACACAAAATTAAATTTGGATGAAAATGCTAGAAATAGTTCATCACGTTTCCTTCATGTTTTACTTTCTAATAAAATGAACTGTTTCTATAAATTATAAAGGTTACTTTGGAGCATAACCAGCTGGAAACTGATGAGGTTAATATTATATCTGGAGCCTTAGAAATGCGCAAGAAAACTGTTGAGACTATCATGACTCGCCTCGAAGACGTTTTTATGCTCCCGCTTGATGGAATATTAGATTTCGAAAACCTTTCAGAAATTCGGAAACAAGGTAATTTTAGTTCCATAAATACTTACTATGATGTAGCATTTATATCCACTAATATATTATATGAGAAACAGAATGACAGCATGAAGTTCTTCAAACTTTTAGGCAATCTTGAAATATCCAAGGGAAATATTTTCGAATCAAACTAATATGCAACTGTTGAGAGTTGGGAAGGAGCTCATTCACACTCTCTTAAAACATAACAAAAAATGTGTCACCTTACTTTTTATCAAAGATGTTTTGTAACAGCATTTCTAATTATTCATTAACATGTTTCAAGGTTACTCGAGAATTCCTGTTTACGAAAACGAGAGAACTAATATTGTATCTGTGCTGTTTACAAAGGACTTGGGTAATTATTTTTATAAAATGTAAATTTTCATGTAAATTCTTTTGATGGATAAAAATTAAATCGTGTGCTGAAGTTTAATTTTGAAACATGTTTTACTCTAGTTTTTGTTGATCCGGATGACAGAATCCCATTAAAAACGTTGGCCCAATTTTACAATAACCTTTGTTATTTTGTATATTCTGATACGACGTTGGATGTTGTATTTAAAGAGTTCAAAGATTGCAAAAGGGGTGGTCATATGGCCTTTGTCCAGAGGTACACCTATTCAATATGTTTTACTGATCGATTTATTTTGCAACTAACCTTTAGTTGTTAGCACGGTATATTTACCTATACATACATGCATTACGTTGTGGTTGTATACACAATCTTTGTATCCCAATTTATAGAATTAACACCAGCCGGGAAGACAAAGATCCTTACTGTGAGTACCTTGAAATAAAATTTTCAGTGACACAAACAAATTGTTCTCGGGTAGTTTTTAAAAGTATTATTTCTGTGTGATTCCAAAAAGGTGAAACTATTGGCCTCGTAACATTAGAGGATGTGATTGAAGAGATGATACAAAGTGAAATCGTGGATGAAACTGACGTTTGGACGGACAACAGAAGTAAGTTACCATTCTAGGATATGAAACACATTTACACAATGTATTCAAACTTTGCAAAGTACTGATTAATATTCTTCATCTTTAGGCAAGAAGCGCATGCCCATTCACCAGAAACAAGATTTTTCAAAATTCGTTGAAATTCGCAATAGTCAAAAGACAATATGTATTTCACCCCAGTTGGCTTTAGCAGCGTTTCAATATCTTTCAACAGGTAATGGAGATATAATTCTATGCATACTGTATACAACTAAAAAAATCAAGAAAATATCCAAATCTAAAATTTATCCCCATTCATGATTTTCCGTTAGTGGTGGAACCCTTCAAAAGCATTTATGTTTCCGAGTCAGTACTTCATCGACTTTTAAAGAAGAACATTTTATTTCGTATAGCAAAAGCAAAGGATAAAAACAATGTCCTGATTTATGAAAACGTAAGTTAAAGTCGGTTTTGTATATTTAATATTACATACTGAACTTTAATTAGTTGTCAATTTTATGGAAACTTGTACGTCAAATTCTACCCAGTATGAAAAAATCTTGTCAAGAAATCTCATGAAAATTTGACACGCTTTTGGTCCAAAATCTCATCAGTTTTGATGAGATTTTGATGAAATATCATGAAAATCTCATCAAAAATTGTCAATCTTGTCAAATCTCATCAAATTTTCATGAGATTTGATAAGGTTTTTTTCTAAGGGACTATAACCGTAAATACTTATTGTTAATTAAGCCCGAGAATATTTTCTTTTCATTTTACTTCCGCGCAACTTCAAATCTCCGTCCATCTCCATCTCCGGAGATCATGAAAAATATTTTGCAGTAACTACGGAGATTCGAAGTTGTACACTAAAGCACGAAAATATATTGTCTCGAGCATTACCTCTTTTGATTATCTTAGGGGAAACCTACAGATTGTTTTACTTTAATCTTGGAGGGAAAGGTGGAAGTAACCACTGGCAAAGAAAATCTCATCTTTGAAACTGGATCCTTTTCATACTTTGGAGTGCCTGCTCTTATGTCACCAAGTAAAAATAGAACTAACTGTAATTTCTGTCAGTACTGCTGAAAAATATGTTTGATCACATCTTGTATTAAAATTTGGGTTTTTTAAAATTTTAGGTGAAACGTTCTTCGTGCCTGATTACACAGTAAAACAAGTATCCGATGTAATCATATTGCGAGTTCGACGATCTCTGTACCATGCGGCAGTGCAAGGTTTTGACAATGATAATATCTATAAAAATTTTATCTATATTTGTATCACGACTGAGAAAAAATGTGAGCGATTAGTCAATGAGTGAAAGTATAAATGATATTAATTACATTTTTTTAAACTAGCCACTGCCCTAGAAAAGTCAAAATCAGTGATTGATTCAAATGGGGCAGACGTTCATATAGATTCTACAGTAGAGGAACAAATTGAGCGTGTAAGAAAACTACTATATAAACACAGATTTACATTCAGTTTAAAATTTAAACGAAATTGGCTTCGAGAAGAAAATTATAAATTATGAACTTTTTTCATATAAGCCACAAAGACTAGAGTCATGGCTTATTTCCAAAGCCCGTTCTTGATCGCACAGTTTGTATTTTTCATGAATATTTGAGCAGGTGTTGAATATAAGAACTGTCGACTCGGTGAGCAACATGGAAATACACCAAGGTTTTTCGGACCCGAATCCAAACCTAATGTCACAACCAACTCTAGAGGAAGAGGAAGGAGGAGGGAAAGGAGGTGGAATTAATAATTTAAATAGTTTCTATTTAAAATAAAAGACTATATTATTATTATACAAAACTCTTACAATAATAGTTATTATTTTTTCATTTATTTATTTGTGTACATATATCGTTGATTTTGTCAAGAAGTAACTTGAGTCTTATCAATATTACTAATTAATTTTTTCTCGTACTATAAATATATGTGTTATTCGGTACATTATTATAATACTATTTTATAATATGTGGTATATACATTTTTAAACTATAGGAAAATAGCAAGCGTTTTTAAAAAATATGAATTTACAGTTGTGAGATGGTTTTTGCAATTATTTCGCAGGCTTCTTGAATTTGTGATTTGGTTATTGTCAAGGGAGGTGCCAATCTGATAATATCTCCGTGAGTTGGTTTTGCTAATAGTCCATTTTCTTTCAGTCGTAAACAGATATCCAAGGCATCATATTCTGAAACAACACAGACAATGTAGTTTTTAATTTTATAGTACTAAAATTTTATGTTTTCATTTTGCCGTGCAGTTTCCCAGGAAACCAAACATTTAAATTCAACGATGAGTCTCTCTCTTTCTTTCTGTTGTCTTTTAATAATTGTAAAATTATTTTAGCTTAAAAATAAGGTCTAACGATTTAAACATATATAATGTATGTTGTATGTAAGATGGATACTTACTAACAAGTATTGTTAGTAAGGTACTACATATTCAAATAAAATCAATATCTAAAGTTCGTGTACCATGTAGCAAAACGACTATAAATAATACTGATAATCGATGCTACTCAGGTATAATGAACTAAAGTTTTTCTTGAATCGCAATTTTGTTATGGATACTCGAACAAGTAACTCATAATAATTCATTCTATAATAATGTATTTAACACATTTTATGGCCAAATAAATGCATTGTCCACAAATTTTCAAATAACCCCGAAATTCTGACAACTGTGTTGATATACTGCATATTATTATGTATTACGTTCTTCTGGTCTATTTTATCATATCAATCAATACTGTGTATAAGCATACCTTTGTGAATAACAATGGCATTAAGGAGTCCTTTTCCTCGCACTGATTTGACAACTCTAGGTGGAAGTTTTTCCATCTCTTCACGGAAATGTTCTCCGAGTTTTTGAGCATTTTCACTCAATCTCTCCTCTGCAAAATAGTCAAGAAGCCATTTCATATAGGTAACTTTTGATTTTTGCAGTGCCAAATGTTAATAATCGCTTTAAGTTTTAGAATGTATTTTACTACCTTCCAGGACGTCCAAAGCAGCCATCGCAACTCTGCAACCAAGAGGGTTTCCACCATACGTTGATCCGTGTTCCCCGGGTTTAATGCAAAGCATTATTTCGTCATCAGCGAGTACAGCAGAAACCTGAGCAAATATTGAAAAACGAATCCATGTATTTTCAACTAAAAACATGGAGGCATTTCAATTACAAAACTTTGGATTTTCTAAAAATTAAAACAACTTACTGGGAGGACACCACCACTTAATGCTTTTCCTAAAATTAAAATATCAGGACGAACGTTGTCATGGTCACAACATAAACGCTTTCCCGTTCGTCCTAATCCAGTTTGGACTTCATCCGCAATGAAAAGTACATTATACTTGGTACAAAGTTCTCGCACTCCAGACAAGTAGCCTTGATGGGGCACGACAACTCCAGCCTCTCCTTGAATTGGCTCTACCATAAAGGCACAAACAGTGGGGTCCTTCAATGCTTCCTAGTAAAAAACCATTACACATTTTGGTTAAACAAAATTTATTTTTAAACTCCATGTGTCAATAGGGACGTTTGAAAATAGATTTTATCAAAATCGACTGCGTCATGCGTCATACATGCACATCACATTACATACATCACGAATACTACAACTTTTAAACACGATCCAATAAGTAACATTTTCATTGGGTTATAATTTTGAATGAAACGACTTATCTGACTTAATTCTGGTATTGATTTACTATTGTATGCATATATGTGTAACACTTATAATGCACCTAACTTTATAATGTGCATTCTTATAATTTACTTTCGACGATAATATACATATCGTATCTACTCGTGTGCATCTGTGGCGTTACATGGGACAAGTGTAACTGTATTGGAATAAATGATGAACATGCGTTGTAAAGTTTTACAGTCAGTAGTCAGTAGTCAGTACATAGTCTATCGTGGACACTTTGATTCTTTGAATATTATAAAAAAATGAAACCTTGAATGTTAGCTCGTTACACAATGAGTGCAGTAATACATAATACATAAAGTCAATAGTCAATACTGTTTGATGATTTTCTCGATCTATGTATAAAAAATTAAAACGAGGGACAAGAGACAAACTGTCAAGCTCGTGGACGAAGCATTCTGGTATTAGATAACTAATATGTTTGATTTGATCTGTACATAATAACCTGTAATAGTAGCATGTGAAAAAGGTTGAAATTTGCACGGGTTCAAGCCCATTTTACTACTACAGATGTAAATACATTGTACGTATTAATTCCAAGATGAATAGGCTAGAAACTAGAATCCTAGGACTGAATCCTATAAAGCAATTGTGACAAACCTACCAAACTTGAAATAAGTAACGTTTGCACTCAATAGAACAGCCTATCAACATTCTTGGCATTTTTTATTGACCTTGAAGTAAAAAATTCTTGCCAATTCTTGTGTACTCAACAACCACTAAAGCTCCTTCTGTCACCAGTGTCAATCAACGACTGGCATAAATCCAATCATTTCAATTTTCGATCGTGAGCATCATTACCTGTATTACTCTTTCAAGACAAAAAAGCAAATGCTTGGTAACAGTCATAATGAGCAAAACAACTTTAACTTTAATCCAACGACCACGAAAATAAAACTACCCTGCTGTTTTTTATTCTTCATTTTCCAGTTTTTCTGGGTTTTGCATGTTTAAACAACTACTTAATTTAATATTGTACATCCCTTTTATTTGGACGCACCTGTTACAATAACTACTACAAAGTGTCGAGTAACTACTGACGCTGATTTTTATGAATTTTACAAATACTGGTCATTTTTTGAAAGGATTGTAAAAGACTTACTTCTAGTGCACTTAAATCATCGTATGGGACAAGGTGAAATCCTGGCATGAATGGTCCAAAGCCATCATATGACGAGGGATCGGTCGATGAAGAAATTGCTGACCTATAATATTGATAAAAATATTTATAATTACAACTGCTTGAATTTTTACGCAACACACAAATTACTACTACAAAAAAAGTCCTTACATTGTTCTCCCCCAGAAGTTCCCCTCGGCAAATATTATTTTTGCTTGGTTCTTTGGAATTCCTTTTTTCTTGTAGCCCCATTTTCGAGCCAACTTACATGCTGTCTCACCACCCTCTACTCCTGTTCAAACAAAGTATAGAGAGACTATTAGAGATAATTACTAACTATGATACTGCTCTCTGTAAAGTAAGAAAGTAAGAGTACAGACAGTAATGTTTTCTCATTGTGTGTACAATCAATGGTAAATAGATAAATATTGCCTTCACGCACATGGCAGTCTTTACTTTAACCGATAATTTGTCGTCCTTACTAAAGATTACCTATCAACAACTTAGACCAGATAAAGTTATCTTGGATGCAACATTAGTGCTGGAATTCAATACACAGCAAATGAGGACACTCATTAACGTTCGGAAAAACTGAATGAAAATGGCGATACCGTTTATTTATTTTATTTTGCAGCTGATCATAATTGCCTACGTTTCTCCATGTGAATTTATAACAGTCACCATAAATAATAAATACGTCATACAACTAATTAAGATATTGAAATTCTGACAAGCTATACATATTTTAAATTAAGCTAACCTGTATTCATAGGAAGAACTTTGTCGTAGCCAAAAAGCTTCGTAATATATTCTTCATACTCCCCTAAAATATCTGAGTAGAAAGCCCTGGAAGTCAGAGTGAGCACTTCACACTGATCTTTTAGTGCATCAATAATTCTAGGGTGACAATGCCCTTGGTTGACTGCGGAGTAGGCACTGAGAAAATCGTAATATTGTCTTCCTTCCACATCCCACACGTAGACACCTGCCAGAAATAATTTACAAAATAATTAATCTCCATAGAAAAAAAGAAAAATTTATTAAATAAGTAAAACGCCTCAAAGTTTTAAACATTTTGGTGATTAAAAATTACATCACATTTTCTACAGCCGCAACGTTTGTGTCACATTCCATATTAACTATATAACATCATATTGATAAAAAGTTCACCTTTGCCTCGGCACAAGGCGACAGGAATCGGGTGGTAATTGTGAGCACCGTATTTGTCTTCCCGTTCGAAAATTTGTGAGGATGAAATTGTTGGGGTAGAATTTACATTTAAGGCAGTTTGAGCAGTGGCTTTAGTCCTCTTGAAAAGGGCCTGTCCCAAAGCCTTACCATTGCTCTCGGTGGCTAAACGATTCGCTGTTCTTAGCATTTTGCGTTTCTATGTTTATGAAAGATACAAAAGAGAAAAACATAATTATTGTGGGTAAATACTCCTGCTTTACAAAATGTACGTAAAAGTTACGTTTCATGGTATTTTAATGTTTATATAATTTTTAAGTTATGACTAGCAAGTACGTTTGCCATCCAGCCAATCCTCAACGCGATATCCTGGCCGTTTAACCGATATAATATACCTTACGTCTATTGTAAGGTATAATATTTTGCTCATTTTTCATAACGATACAAGGAAATCCTCTACGACCATTTGACATACATTGCTCACAGTCTCGAAGAATTTGTAGCTAGATTACAGACTTCACTATGGAACGCTACGATTTAGCGCACTGTTTTGCAACCAAAATGTCAAACGGCCGAAGAATAGGAAGGTTGGCTAATTTATGAAAATGGACGGCACTACATGATATCACGTTTAATTGTTGCTTTCAATTTCAATAGAAACTGACCTTTAACCTCAAATATTTCGGGTAAAAGGCTAAGGCGGAAATTGGAGTAAACTTGCTAGTCCTAAATCAAACCCCGAGAAATCCGTTACTGATCAGTGCTTTTACACAACCATTAGATACTCCAGTGTTAAATAATTATTACGTGTGTGAGAAGGTGATTGCGTGGCGTCTGATTCCGATGTAGTCTGCAAGGTATGAATGTTAATGTGTAAATGTGCGAGTTCTAACGTTTGCAGGGTACCTAAATATCTGTACTTAAATACAATCCCAATCTTAAAAATTCCTATCTACATGCACACGGACATAGTACACATATATTTATATGAAAATCTCAGGAGCACATTATGAATTCCTATATTATTTTACACGATATTTGCTCAATGGACAATGAGCAGGACATACTAATGTAGAAATATCGCCAACTACTGACATATTCTTGGATACATGCATTTAGTACGGTAGCTTATACCCAAAACACTTTTACCGAGCTCTATCTATTTAAGCTGTACTCCTACTCTTTCTCACCCTCTCTACCTCCTCTTTCTGATCCTCTTTCTCTCTCTCTCTCTCTCTTTCTTGTTTCATCTCTTTAACAGTGCACATTGGGCATTAAAGATTACAAAACATATAGAGATAGAGATAGATATTTGAAATCAACTAATGGAAATTTTCCGTTGAATTCACTAATAGCTTACTATTATTGTGTATTTATAGTAAGTCGGCCTTCCGAGGTCAACAACAATTTTCCTTAAAAAAAGCACCTAGAAACTAAGAATCATAAAATGGGGGTAGATGAATTTTGCCCTTATACTGTTTCATATCGTATATAAAAACAAGTTCTAACATTTGTACTATGCTTCAACATTGTTCATTAAATAGGAATCTCGTCGCATCTCCTTTTTCTCCTATTTCTTATTTCTCTCTAATGCTAAAAAAACAAATTGTATAGTATATCATGTATAAAAAAGAGGGAAGTCCTGCCTTATAAATTCTATGTTTTATGCTCATACATGAAACTGGTGAGAGAGCACATGGCATGATGTTTGTTTCTCTCTCAAATATGAGTTCAACGCCAGTTTTGTCAGCTGTACATGAGATTAATCATATGACACTGATAATTACAAATCAAATTTCCGAGGCCTCTCTCTATCTCATCATTCTCTATGTTATGAGCATTAAACTCGTGCTATACAACCACAAACAAATACAATATGTAGAATATAAAACACATTTGAAGAGTTTGTAATCGCAACGCAAATACGATGAATAAGGGAGAAAACTGAATAGGAGAGAAAGAGAGCTGATTACATATAAAAATTTGTTTTTTGACAAACAAATAAGTGATAGTGGATCGACGGAAGAATTTATGGATTGATTAGTATAAAAATAGTTTTTTTTATGAAGGAAACAAGTTTGTGTTTATAAAATATATGTATGCATGGAAATATGTACTATGTATTATAGACACAATCATGCATGGGATAGCTATGAGACAGAATCTGTCGTCTTCTTTCTCCCTTTGGGACTGAGTGAAAATACCTTGTATGTATACCAATACATGTTTCAAAATTTGAAAATATTCCAAAGTTTTCTGTTTTTTCCATCTTCCTCTACTTATATTTTGTTACTAAACTTGTTCAAATAGTACAGCTAATCAGAGAGTTACAATAATAGGATTTTAATGTACTATTTGAGACTATTTTATCACAAACACTATTATATATACGTATATACGACGTATTGTTTGTTCCAAGTTGTTTGATTTTATTTGTTTATGATGAGTGTTTATTATTTCCAAGCCGGAGCCAGAGACAGCGACACGCATCTGTTTAACTCTTATCACATTTCTTCGACATTTTTTCATCCCAGATACTTGTTTCATGCGTTGGCTTTTTCCTTCAAGGATGGAGATATCCTGAATCCTAAAGCGGATCATTGTATTACTATATGACAATAAATGAAACAACTGAACATGAGTTATTTTTCTGCCTGTCAATATTTACTTATCTGAGAATAGTTACATTAAGTAAAGACAACTACATTTTATGTCCACTGTGTCAATCACTCTAGAGGTTACTCCGTAAAATGCACGTAGATATATACGAGATTGCAAAAGACAACAAAGTATCAAGTTTAGTACAATATTAGTTACTGTACAATACAGGTTAAAAGTGTGGGAGTTTTTAGGGGAAGATATTGCATTTTTGCCAAACTATAAAAAAATATACAATACATAGGTTTCACACAGCATACAGCTGATGTTCAAATGTACACATAACTTATTTATTTCCAAGTACAGTTGTCCGATATTACTTACTGGTATTATCTTGCAATAAAAGTAGTAAAATTACTAATTGAAAGAGTGAAAAATTTGTTTTTCAGCATTCGTAAAAAATTGATACTGCTTCTAAATTACTTTTAACTGCGCCCATCCTCTTTTCAACAATTAAAGCAAAGTGATAAACGGACGCTAATTTTCATGAATAGTGAAACTATCAACCTTATCTCACTTTTTTCTTAGTTCAGATTGAAAATGTATTGAAATGTACTACTTGTTTTTTCGCATGTACTAAGACTAATAGTTAAGAACTCATGCACAAAAGTACAGTACGGTTCATTATTTTCTTATGCCAGAAAATTACTTGACCACTGACCTCACAAAAATTTGCAAAAGATAGGCCACTCCATTACTTTTAAAAGAAATATTAAACTATTTTACATCAGTATAGAGTACAAAATTATCTCCTTTAGATAACGTGTACTAATGTACTAATGTAATGAAACATAAAACATCCCTCCAGTTCATTAATAGTTGTACTTCTAACCCAATATCTATATTATACACATGCTCACAGATAAACGAAGTTACATGCAGCATGAGGTTTATGAATAGGAACTACTTAGCATGATATGCTTTTCTGTCGTTATTAAGATAATGAACTTTGAATCGAGTCGCCATAATTACGATTAAAAAAAATAATATTTCAAAAATAAATTGTGCAAGTTAAGGCATTAATATAGCACATTCCTAATTTTTGCAGAAATTATCGATACTTTCCCACATAAAAAACACTATTTTCATGTGTTCGCATATTTATTGGCAAAAGCGCATTGACGAATAATTGGATTTTTTGGTCCAAAATTGTGATTTTCTGACAGGCTGTTTGAAAGTTATACAAATATGTATTCTGATATTTTTCGGACAAAATCGCGAGTGTTGGCTGAACTTTTTGCAGATTATTGCCTACAGTTTGTGTACGGGTTCTCCCTTCTAGATTCTTCTATATTAATTTATAATGACTTGTTTGATATTTTACGTTAACGTCGCTATTAAAATATGAGTATTACCCATAACAGTAAAATCCCATTGTATCCCATGAAACAGTAATGGAACATGTCCGGTCATAATTTCGGCCAAAATTTCGCCAAAAAACATAATCGCATCAACGTTTTATCTCAAATGTCATCAGACTCCAACGATTATTCTGTCATGCAAACAAAATATTACATAGCTGAGTTTCCATTGCATTTAATCCACCGAAAAGTGGTGAAGTTTTGGTCGGATTCAACATACGACGTCATACGATCAAATTTTCGCGTGCATTTTATTATGACATGTTAATTTAAGGGACACAAACTGTATGCAATAGTTCTCTGTTTTTCCTTTTCTGCAAAGAAATGAGAGACCCTACGTTATTTTCGCATATCAGAAAAACTATAAAAAAATAATGGTTTACAGATAAATTTCGTTTTAGGTACATAATATACGTATTTAAATCATAGCAGGCTTTGCACGGATTCAAGAAATGAGTATAACGCTTCTATTTGCTTTGCTTACATGTAAGTATCAAGAAACGATTCAGTATTAAAATTATACAATTTTGCGGTCTACTATAACTAATACGGAATCTGAACTATCAGTAATGGGTTTGGCAAATTTTGAAAACTCTCTCAGGAAGATGTGTTTTACAATTTACTGCATTATTGTAATCTAAAACTTAAGGTAAAGTAAAAAAGAGGCAAGGCGCGGATGAACACCGTGATTCGTAGACATAAAAAGACCACATCTCCTTCGTATTTACTTGGCCAACAAGCTAAATATTATCCAAAGGCTTTTTTAAGGAATGAAATTAGCTACATGAGGAGTAGATGATGCCATTTTGACAACAGAGTAGAAAATTTGAGCCCTTTGACCTTCATATCAGTTCTTTTGGTTCAGAAAAATTACCCTGAAAATTTTGTCCCGATTGGTTAAGATTTAGAGGTCGCCAGGGGTCATTGAATTCTGAATAAATGAGGATTTACATTAGCTCATAGACTTACCATAGAATTACATTTTTAACCACATGGTTAAAAAGGGAATTTTTCTTCTATGACATTCGCTTTCACCCCAAACGAGTGCATGTTTGGGGTGGGGAGTAAAGGGGAGTAGGTAAAATTTTCATGAGTAACGGAGTGAAGAGGTCCTGGTCAAATATCTTATACCACAAGAGGACGACGTATGAAAACAATCCCTTCTGCCATTGCCTAGAGAGGTCAAAAACCCGCCTTTCACCGAATTTCGACAGTTTTGGCCTATCTAGATATACGAGAAGGAATTTTTTCCGCATGACATCCTTTTGGGGTATTCGGTATTGGCCTAGGAACACTTCATTCCGGTACTCGTAAAAATTTTACCTGCTCCCCTTTACTCCCCACCCCAAACATGCAAGGCTCCGGGGTAAAAGCTAATGTAAATCCTCATTTATTCAGAATTCAATGACCCCGGGCGACCTCTAAACCTTAACCAAAATTTTTAGGGTAATTTTTCTGAACCAAAAGGACTGATATGACGGTCTAAGGGCTCAAATTTACTACTCTGTTGTCAAAATGGCATCATCTAATGAGGAGCTCACAACCTCATAAATACATTCCATATCATTACATTTTATCTATATGTGCAGTTCTTGTGACATAATAGTCAGATTGGAGTTTACAGATTCGGATTTTTTTATACATCGATGTTAGTAATTTTGGCGCTGAAAAAAAATTCAATAGTGTAGGGTGGGATGACACCCCTTTCATTTTTTATCCAGACAATCGTTCGAACTATGTAGAAACCCGCAGATTCACAGGCATTGATTGTCTACCAAGACGAAAAGGTAGTTAACTTTGTCATGAAAAACCCGAAAGTGAGCTGGAATGATTTCCATATGTAAACTCACATCTGACTGGCATGTCATCCCCCCATAAGAACAACACATCTGGTCAAACGGCGTTTAAGACCTGAAATTACAGCTTTCTTATTTTGCTGTTTTGAGCGAAAAAGGTGCACATGAAAGTACTTTCTACATGAGTTGCGTTCACAGTGTCGAAAGTTGTAATGCAAAATTAATAGCGGGAAACTATTCACACATTTGCGTATAAGTCATAAATAATGACGAATAATATCAATAATATTTTATTGAAAAACCAAGAAGGATGTATAATACATACGAATACATAATAGGTTTTAGTTTTCAATAATGTAAGAACTAAAAAAATTTCATTTGAAGAAATGTAGCAAAGTAACCGGACAAAGGAATCGACATTACGATTAATTATCTATATAATAGAATACATTTCATACTTTGCATTGTTGTTACTTATATAAATGTAGATATTTGCTAGAAGTATTTAAGGTATCTAGATATCACGTTATATTCTATTAAAATATCATATTGCGTGTTTATTTATAACTGGTGACAATTAAAAGGCGGGGATGGGCTTGGGCACACGTAAAAATTAAACAATTTAATATTTAGTTTATATTTTTAAATCATGTATTTTGGTTTGAAAAGCCGACTCATTACACAGCAAAAAATCCTTCGACAATACAAAATCCGACCAATTATCCACACTTATCGCCAATCGAAGAGTTTTTTGTACGTACAAATTGTGCACAACGAAGGTAAGGCAGGTGAAAATAATATATCGAAACGTAAAAAATCTAGATCAAAGACTTTGCATTATGACAATAGTCAATTATGTATGTTGTGAAAGAAATTGAATTACATGACGTAACACGGGCCCGTAGAGATAAGATGGTATACAGTAAAAAGTTTATCATCTTCAATAAATCGTTATATATTTATTCTACATACACAGTTCAAGAAATGAACCGTTGAATAAAGAGGTGTTTTAAATTTTAAATACAATAACAAGTTAATAACAAGTTTTGTTTTTACATGTGCCCAAATCCATTCTTGGCTTCAAACTGTTGTCTGTTATATCTGTCCTGAATTATTTCCCCCTCGTTATTAAAATTCCGTTCCGTCACTAAATATTTTACACTTCAGATCATTACCATAGGAGCAAGGTTCGAGGCTTCGTTGAATAATAGTTAATTGTTACCATGGAGGCTAAACTTTTTTACCAGAAAGAAGGTGGTCCAGTCTGAGATTTTTTCCCCAACCACTGCTGAGGAAAAAAGTTTGTTAGAATTATTATTTGTATGACAACGCTAAAACAAGAATATTGAGATTACATAGAAATTTCGTTTCGGAATTCAAAGCCGAACTGGGGAAAAGTGTTCCCCAGACGTCTTGTCTTTTCCCCAGTTCGACTTTGAATTCCGAAACAAAATTTCTATGTAATTTCAATATTCACCCTTTAGCGTTGTCATGTAAAATGTACATGACACCAAACTTTTACCTCCAGCAGAGGTTGGAGGTTTGGACCTCAGACTGACCCACCTTCTTTCTGGTAAAAAAGTTTAGCCGCCATGGTAAACACGCATTCACGCAGACTATGTATAGATACTGTATTATTTATAGCAATAACTTACTTTCCATTTTTGCTGTTATGAAAATTTTCCTATGAAACATTCGATTATTTTTTTAGTATTCATTTGAAAAATCTATTACTTCTTATACATTATTATCTTAACACTGTTGAACTTGGTCAGTTTACAGATTTTAAAACAATTAAAATCGAAAGAAAATTATAGTGCCTTTCACAGAGTTTAGAGATCTTAAAGTTTATATTACAGGTATAGTACATGTTTTAATATTATACCTCAATAATATTGAAAGTTGGCTTAGAATATGAATATTTTAATGCATAAGTATACAGATAAGTAAGTGCATATACATTAATAGTAGCTACATTCTAAATGTATTACAACTTACGATCACCTTATTAAATTTAGTTGTATTATACATTGCAATACAGTTAATTATTGTGCAGAAAGTCGTGCAGTTTTTTTTCAATTGAAGTTTACTTTGCTATCTATATACTCAAACTCGACCCCTAATCATAATCATTTTATACATTGTAATATAGTATGTAACTCATATTAGTGTTTACACATTTTACATGTTTTCTTTGGAGATGCATATTTTAGTTAATATAAATGTGTGCTCACTCATATCATATGTAATATGTATACTACCTAATAATAATTGAATAAAAACCAAAATAACTCAGTCGCATGTGTACACATGTAAATATGTGTGCTTACAATTGACATATTTTTACAACATGCACTATCTACTACTGTTGTTGTTTCCAGATTATTCAAAGAAACACAATACGTAAAATTTAAAACAGTAAAAGTTATTTTGTTTTCTTCAGTCAGCTAAAAGTAAATGTAAAGACATTGGTATGAATGCTTGCTTTTGAGAGAAAATAAATCAATATTATAAGATTACTAATTACATAAATTAAAGTACAAACTGCTCACAATCACATCGAATCAAAGTAAGAGTATGTAAACATATAATTTAAATTTACTATGGGGCAAACATAAAAATAGAAATAATGATAGTACAATAATAATTAAATAGTATGTATAAAAAGTTTTGGGCACAAGTCTTTTTTTTGCGAACTTAAAGGACACTGCAAGGGTTCTTTTCTCGGAAAGGATTTTGTTTCGGTGGATGGAAGCTGATAAAACAAAAAAAAAGTTGACCTTTTTGAATGAAGTCAATGCTATTTTTAATTTTTACCTGTTTCGAATGCCTTAGTAGCAACGTATTTTAGGAATAACTTATGAATTAATGAATATTAAGCATTAATGGTAATATTCTGTACTCTTTTTTATGTTTGTCATAATTTATATATGCGGTGAAATAAAATTCGTACCCGTTTATCAAGCAGTCCTCTCGCTGATGTTCGGCTACATATCTCTAAAATATTAACATGCAATTTAAGTTATTTCATTTCATTGTAAAATAACTACAATCATAATACGAATACTTGTTTGCGAAGAAATTAATTGGTTTATGTATTAATATACTTCGTTCAACAAAATAGTACAGTATATTTTACAACAAAGTTAGAGAGGAAATGGGTTATAATATACTAGAATAAATAAAAAATAAACCGTTTGTTAATTAAGTATACTCTAATATTGAGCGTTAAGTCTATAATATATGTTTTTATAAAAAAGCGAAAAATCGTTTAGTCATATCACGGTAAGAATTTAGTATATAGTACTGCAGTAAGTAATAATAACGATTATTGTTTTTGTAAATATTTTGCCTTTCCCAATTTTAAGCAATGTCCTTGATAACTGAAGAAGAAAAAGCAGTTGCAAACCAAGATTTTCTGTGTAGCGTAATCAAAAAGCCAAAACAGGAAAAATATTAATTGCACGCATTCCTTAAGTATATAATAGATCAATTATGCAACATATTCTTATCAAAGCAAATTACACAATTGGCCAAAAAATTCACAAGAGTATACATAATTTACAAATGATTTTGTAAAGTATGACTCCGTAATATGTATAATAACTATCTACTTAACTACTACACTGTATTTAAAATGATGAAACCATAATAAACTAATAATGTTGCAGCATACACTGACATACATACATACGCTTACAGTGGTTTTTGTTAAGTATCTTATTAAATTCCTTTTACCATCTTAACAAACTATAATGTGGTTGATACATACATACACTTTAGATTAGTTTTTAGTATACTAATATTATTTCTATGTAAAGACACAACGACTTCTAAGGTATAACGATACTAAATATTCAATATTGTTAGTATTACTGTTTTAGAAAGTGACAAACTCACAATCACACACGGACAAGTTTTTATACCCATATTATAGATAAAAGAGATATTACAGATAAACAAGTTTAAAGTGTGTGTATGTGTGTAGTAATAAGTTTTAGAAAAAAAGATTGATTGATATAATTGACAATTATTATTAAACGAAAAGAAATGACTTCTTTTTGCTTTAATTTAATTTCAATCGAATTTATAAGTAAGTACTTTGAAAGTAAGAAGTGTGTATAATAATATAATTTTTTCAATACAGCGAAATACAAAATAAAATTTTTATAATAATAGATAATTGTGGTGATAGGTGTTCAAAAATTAGTATAATAGTGTAAGTAAACGTGACGTGATGTACGAGTTCAAAATCATTTTTTACACTTGTGATGGTGACAACTGGTGGTGGATGTGACATCGAGACAAGGGCAACACATTGTTTTTGAGGTGACGATTAAATACGGTTGACCGACGGTAGCACATCATGACGTGTAGTTCCACATACACACATAGTAAAATTCTTCAGCTACAAAATTTTGATTTATTTATCGAAAAAAGGAGGCATAAAGGAAATTTGGCGAGGAGAAGGGAATAAAAATGATAAAATTGTTATCCATAATAAACTGTTTGCTGTTTAACTCACTTATTAAATAATAATGATGTATACATATAATAACATCTCGTTGATTCAGAATGTTGGATAGTGATAAACTTGAACAATAAAAACGAAAGGAAAAAGTTTATCAGCATTTATTTTAACCGGAAAACAACCAACATCGTTCATCATTCATATAAATAATAATATACAACGGTATATACAATATAAGCAGTGATTATTTTTCACTTTTCATTCATCATTTTATCGTAAAGAAGCTTGTTGCTTCGTTTTAAAATGTCAAAATTTGAAACGCTTGAAAAAGGGAAAATAAAATTTAAAAAAAAGGAAGGAGAGAATAGGATTAATAATTTCTTTTTTGTTTTTGGTTTAGATAACGGTGCAGCTACTCTTTTCACGCCATGGGTTTGCTTTTTGGCTGCTGAAACCGACTAGTAAATAATCTTCCTGTTCTTGTTCTCCCATGTATTTCTGGAGTAAAAGAACAATAATCATCCCCCCAGAAAAAAACAGTGAATATAATATGTATATACATTGATAATATAGATATTATATTATGATTAATATTTAATATTATTGAATAGTTCCCCAAAAAGCCAGACACAAAAAATAATTATTGACACATTGACTGTATTGTTAAGACTATCAAGTATGTTTCACAAACAACAACGAAAATAAAGACAAGACGAACTAAAAATAAATTATAAAACATATTATAATATAATATACCCTTGATTAAAAAATAAAATGAGGCTATAAACTAATTGATTTAAAAAATATTGCTAATATCCCCAAGTTATAGAGTTAAAAGTCCACAATAAAATAAAATATTGTATAGTAATATAATATGGAAATACTATGGAGTATAGAAAAGAGTCCATCCCAAAAAAAAACGATTGGTTTTTCTACTACACTAGAATTCTAATGGAATACTACCCTGACGAGTGATCTACATCATAATATGAAGATACAAATTTTTTTTTATCTTCAGGCTGAGTGTACTGGGCTGACAGGGTAAAATACAGTGGCGATCAAGGGGGATGTTTTTACACAGTATATTCGGTTTTACCGAATGGACGCTGAACCTTTTCTCTGCATACTATTTTAGTTTATAGCTTTAAAAAATTCGGAAGAGAATGAAGCTGGGATCGTATTATTTGTGCATAAAAGTTTCCACCCCTGGATTTTTGGATCCGCCACTGACATTTTAAATTAAATGTTTGCGTCTTTCATTCAAGAAAAATCTATTTCATATTTCAAAATGTTAAAAACCTTGAAGAGGCAACATTAGCAGTTTTAGTATGTACATTGAGTAATAAAACGATCCCAGTAAGAAAGAGTAAACATGACTAAAACTGACTTTATAATGGAGATACTTTTATCATACACTTTTAATTAAATAAGTAAGCAGAGAACTTGCTGTTATGTTTACTCACCTTGATGTCCTCTACGGCTTGAGATACATTAATTCTCTTGATTGCAGCCTCCCTCCTTAATTGTTCCACAATCAATCGCTGTTGTTGAAGAGTTGACATTTTGAGTATAAGTTAGTTGTTGTTAATCTACAATGGAGAAAAATAAAACACATTACACATTTTATATCTTGTGTACAATGGCACACGTGCATTTTCTTCCGGAATTCGATATTATAACAACAATAATATAATAGTAAACAATGTACAATAACATTACTGCTTATATAGTTAATAGTTCTTGGTTTAGCGTTTTAGGTAATGTGATTACACCTCAAGAGCTGATGTAAACAAAAGTTGATAAAACGGAAGACTTATCAGCCAAAGTACAAAACATGTATAGTCAACTTACCAACAAGTGAGATAGTATTAGTTGTAAAATGTTTTTAATGGTTTTCCAATACTTTCCAAATGTTAATCACAATTACGAAGGGTAATTTTGTTAATTTTCTTATAGACGGCCTAGCCCTTTTTTCTCAAACTTTGGAATTCTAAGGTTGGTTTAAAGCTTCCCAACGGCCCATTTTAATGAAAGTCACATGAGCTTGACAAGTTCGCGCATGTATCATCATCAATTCCTCAACTCCTTGGGCTTACGTGGATCCTTCAGCCTTTCACTCGTCCCTATTCGAAAATATACAACTTTTCGATGGACTGAACACTAAAAACGATTAAAATTTAGTATTAATTAAGTAATTATTTAAGTTGTGAACAGTGGGGAATCGAGAGTACATTGCAGAGAAAATATAGACTCACAAAAACTATATTTTTACATCTCTGCTGACCATTTAATCCGCTTCACAAAAAGTAACATATATAACTCCTAGATATTATATTATAGTGATTGAACATTCGACAGGAGAAAACTCGCAATATTTTTTTTGGTTTCATGGTCATTAAATAGTTTTTAATTGAATTTTTAACGAACCACCAGTAACTGTTTTGTAGTGTCTACCTTTATCATCATCTTTACTAGTTAATAAAAATGTTTCTCTGGGACTGGTTTACAGGAGTTTTAGGATATTTAGGTAAGTGTAAATACTTTAATATTTTATACATTACATACTTGTTATATATTATTATTTCTGATTTCACAATAATTTTTGCCTTTACGCTCATTAATAATATGGTACATATTCATTCAACATTCTAACTAACCAGTTTAATTTCTAATCATTCATTCATCCACACTCTCTCCCCGTATAGTTTCCTCATTCATTAATACTATCCCTTTGACTTTGATGAACATGTGATTAGCGAATTTTGATACGTAGTATTTAAATATGTCAATGTAAGCCGAAGGTCTACTTTAGCAAAAACCGTTATAATAAGATTTATGTATATGTACATACTTGTGAATATAAGGAAAGAGTTGTAGTACAACATGCATAATAATAATATTATTGTGCGAAAAAGAGCTGTCACAAATTCTATAAATAGTCGAAATAAGTCCTCCTTTTTGTTCGTATTCTATATTTATCATGAATAGTGACATATTTTTAAGAAATAGGTTTTGACTCAAACAATAAACAAGAAATCATGTTCGGTTCTAGTTTTGTTTCATGGATTACATTTTTTTAGCATTTTGTGTTAAATTATTAACTAATATTAGTTAACCATTGTAATAATTTAGGTTGTTTGTTGATGCTGTAGAATTTTTCCCAAAGCCGATACAATAAAAGGCTATTGAAATATTGAAAAGTCACAGACAGAAGTCAAATCTTTGTCAATAAAAACAACACTCAAGCAAACTTGCATGAGCTTATTCAATTTCAAGGAAAGGTATATTCTATATTCTTTCATAGTAGGATTAATTACTACAAAACAAGTTCAGTAAGGTAAGTAACCTTACTAAACTTGTACTTACTAAAGTTTTTGTGTATATTATTCTTGCAATGAAGCGAAAAATGTGTTTACTATTTAATAAAAGCGTATAGAATATAGAACGTAGAGCATAGTTTCACAAAATTTTCAGAAATTTCAACATTATTTATTCTAATAATATGTACCAAATATAAATGTATGTGCATAAGTTTCGCATCCGCATAATATTAAAATGTCTAAAATTCTTCTTCCCTTTGTGTTATATGTATAGAAGGAAAGAGAAAATGAAGATATTTTGAGAGATAGTGTCCTTCAGTTTCATATACTTTATATAATGGAAAGGCTAGGATTATTTCGGAACCTCAAAGAAAAGGAAGACTTAATGTGTGTAGTGTGTACCGAGTAGAGAGATAGGATGACAAGAAACGCATTTCACATTTGTTTGCATGGGAAAGCCACTGTATATTATTACATATATATTTACTATAAACTATTAATATGTAAGTATGCAAGTAACATTATAAAAGTAAATAATATAAGAGTAGCCAAAAATCCAAAGTGCACTTTACCACAATACATTTGGTTGGTGTACGTTTAAATAACAGTAAATTGTTTAGGTAATGAGGACTCATTCACTCGTGATTATATCACGACCTTGAATTGTTCGAGTTGAAGACCAACTCGAGGGAAATAATCATTTGATATCAAAATACATGGTATAATGTAATAGTGTATTCAGGTACATATTATTTGTTAGATGGAATTTATTGTTGAAGAGTGTCATACTATAGCTATTATACTACGAGTAGTATGTAGTATGTATGTAGCACATAGTAGGGTTCAGTTCAGTATTATTCATTCACATCAATGCACGAGTGACTGTAGAAAAAATATTTTGTTTCAAATACTTTGTATTGTACTAAAATAATTGTAAGTTAGTACATACATGCACATTACACATTAGTATTCAGTATTACTGACTATGTATGATGTATGTAGTATGTAAATAACACTAACTTTGATCAATGTTTCTCATCCTTGGTTGGACAATGGACAAAAAGATGATGACGATGGTGTTTACACATCATAATGTATTATGTAAAAAAGGACAAAACTATTATAATATACAGTCAGCCACATCATGATTGGGTTGCGTAAATGGACAGTTTTTTTCGTTGTCGTGTTTTTTTCCTATTTAATATTTTCCAAAGATGAAAGACTGAAAAATGAACAAGTATAGGCACGTATTAGGGTATATATAAAGTATAGGTAGACATGAAAGCACATGTAGAGGCAATATCCAGTGGATATTACATAGTTATCCACGTCACTTGCAGTGAATTTTTTGTTGTTTGTTGCTGGTTAGTTGCATCATACATCATAATAAATATATACATTTTAAAGGTACTATCGGAGACATGAGATGCTCCAAGTTAATAAATACTACACATTTATAACAATATATGTATATCATTGCATGAATGAAGTAATAAACTATTTCAACGTGTACTAAACTAATTGTAAGTTCGAATTGTAAGTGCATTGCAGATAGTCTATACGATTCCTTACGATATGATGCATCAGAATATTCTAGTTTGTGTAGTTACATAAGAAATGGCGATGGTTTATTCAAGTGGATCAGCTAGCTAAATGATGATTGGTTATTTTATTAGAAGGGCTTCAGAACTACGAATGTATATTACGGTAGAAAAGTAAATAGCAAGATTAAATGCATACAGAAAATGAAAACAAATAATACCCATAAGTATAAACGGGTATCTGGAAAATAAAATAACAAAACTGTACTGAAATGATTATTAAACTATATTATTACTTTATGTAACTTTAACTTAATCTCTATTTAACTTTGTTTCTTTTTCGTTTTTGTTTACAGGACTTTGGAAAAAGTCAGGAAAATTGTTATTTCTTGGTTTAGATAATGCTGGAAAAACCACACTTCTACATATGCTTAAAGATGACCGTATGGCCCAACACGTGCCTACACTTCATCCTAGTACGTACATAGATAAACTACAAATATTTCTTATCATAAATAAAAAATAATGACATCATTTTGTACGTACACTGTATTATTAATAATCTGGACATTATACAAACATTAGTATCAAAAAAACCGTGTACATTGTAATCTTTGTAATGACATCTAATGCAATGACATGTCTTGATTTTAAAAATAGCATCAGAAGAACTATCCATAGGGAATATGAGATTTACGACTTTCGATCTCGGAGGTCATGATCAAGGTAATAATACAAATGACAATATCTTATTACGTACAATAATATACATTAAGTATCATAAAATGCTTGTTTATATGTGTGTAGCATTTGTTTAAATGATAAAATTCTTAAGGGTATCTGATAATAGTCTGACGTGTATTGTTTACTGTTTTATTTTTGTGGATAGCACGGCGTGTGTGGAAAGATTATTTCCCAGCTGTGGACGCTGTTGTGTTTCTCGTTGACTCTTTTGACCGAGAACGTCTGCCAGAGTCCCTGAGAGAACTGAATTCTCTTCTGACAGACGAACAGTTAGTCAATTGCCCAGTTTTGATTTTGGGCAACAAAATTGATCGTCCAGGAGCAGCCAGTGAGGATGAGTTACGCAACTATTTTGGGCTCTATGGCCAAACTACTGGAAAGGTACGTTTGTTTCAGTTTTGTCGTTAACACACAAATAGTTGTTAGACATAGACATGGTGCTTTGTCTCAAAAGTAGTTGTTTTTATAACTCAATAACTTAATGACATTTTAATTGGTTGAATGAATTAGGGTAAAGTCCCGCGGTCGGAGTTGCCCGGTCGACCTTTGGAATTGTTCATGTGCTCAGTTTTGAAGAGACAGGGCTATGGAGAAGGTTTCCGGTGGTTAGCCCAATATATAGACTAGTAGCTTAACTACCAACACAAATTGATTTATAATTTAATTGGTAACTTCCACACAAAAAACGTTGTTATACATGATATATTACAAAAAAAAAATAAATGTATAACAGCAAAAACAACAAAAGAGAAACAAACAAAATGATTTGAACGTCAACCGAAACAAGAATACTAACAACACCATTTACTATACAAAAAACAAAACATTAACATGGACACAACCTACATATTATTATATTATTTGAGCCCATAATAATAATTATTATTATCCCTCTTAATGATTATTATTATGAAATGATGATGATACTACCTACATATTGTATTTGTTTACAATTTACATTGAATGATCCGCTAAAACTGAAACCGCTGTCAATATTTTGTCAAAATAATTATTATTTAATCACTTATCATGTTTATTATTCTTAGTCAATGTGATTTTGCAAGAATGAAATTCCAGTACTCCATTTATGGCTAAAAAAGAAACATTTTCAAAAAAGAAAAATAATATAACCTTTTTTGTCTATTTTTCTTATCTGATTTATTTGTGCCTGTGTTCATGCCGTGCACGTGCATACCAAAAACTATATTATTATTGTAATAGTTTATAGATCGATTACGGATCAGGTCTCCCAGAACATACCAAAAAAGAGATAATTGTTAGGATTCGTCATATATACACGTGACTAAAGTTAACCCTTTTCTCTGTATATGTATTGTAATATGTATTATCTAATCATTTCTTTCTCTTTTTGAAATAAGAACAACCAATCTGTCAAAGAACAAACGAATTATAAATTACACAAAGGACAGAACAATTTTTAATCATGCATGCATTTTTTCTACAGTACAATAAGTACATAGGTGTTTCTACAAAAAGTCTACAGTTGGCTTCAATTTCAGATTCGAATTTATTTTCAATATTATGGTTATACTAGTTTATTTTTAAAGAATATAGAATAGAATATAAAAAAGACTACTACATAATTTATTTCAATTATTTAATCACTTGGGATATAGATCTAGTACGTAACTAACAAGTTAAAATTAGGAGTTTTATAACTGTTGCTACTACTAAATTTAATTAAAGCAATGTACCGTACACCGATACCGTATAATCTAACTACGAATATACCTAGTATACTCGAATTTAAATGAGGAGAGATAGAATGGAAAAGAATACACCAACACGCTATGGGTTTTTGGTGATTATAAAAAGAGCAATACCGTAATAAGTAATGATTATACCTTATTGCTTCCTAAATATGACGTAGCTAGATAATTCCCATTTAAGAGAAACAAAATATATTTTTGCTTTGGTTTTGGCTCGCTTTAAAAACAGATTTCGTCTTTTTCTCCTTAAATGTATCTGTTGTGTATTAGCAATATTGATATATTATTATCATTAAATAATACAATACTGTAAGTTATAAATTATATAATATAATATATGTTACTTTATTTTGTATGCCTGGAAATCACTTCCTCAAACACACAAAGTACATTATTTTGTAAAGTTTATATAAAAGTAAAAGTACAAGAGATAAAACATAGGACTTAAAAAAATAAAAGTATCATTTAAGTAACACTTTTGTTTTCATTTTTTCTCTTTTTAAAAAGAATCGAAATGAAAACCAAATTTTTTTGCAGCCTATGCTTTGTAGATCTAAAACAAATTACAATATTGTAATGTTTTATGATACGCACGCAATAGCATATGTACAATAGTCATACTTACATTAAGGGTAGTGGAGAAAGGACAAAGGGAGATAACAAAAACTGCTTTCACTTCCCATGCATGTCGATACTATTGCAAATATTATATGTATATGTGTAGGCTAATTGAAGCAACTCAAGGCTAGCACTCAACTACTTGTTATATAAATATGTGGTCTGAGGATGTAATAGTGTGCACAGTATACATTATGCATATCCTATCGTATAATATAATTTCCGTTTTCCGTAAACAGAAAGAATAATTTTTTAGGGATAGTTAATAACAGACTAAAATCACCTTCTGTATTATTACAGTTGAGTTTATTTTGAAACGTTTAAGCCAGAAAATCAATCTCGTTATTCCATGTAGTTCATATTATACTTAAAAATATTAAAATGATGTTAGATTTTAGAAAAGAAGTCAAGCCAAATTGAGATTTTATACTTCGCATAGCCATATGGTTAATATGCTATATTAAAAGTTAGTGATTATGCGTCATAATATTATACTTAAGAAGATGGATATAATTCTCAAACCCAAGTATCTAGTATGCTCGGCAAGAAATATTTGTCGTTCTAATATATTTTTATTTTATGTGCTTATTTATTCATGTTGTGATTCAGTTTCAATGTTAAAAATATAATTATTATGTATTCTTACTAATAGATACAACATAATCTGTATAATATTAATATAAATTTCATCAGCAATCAACAACACTAGATTTTAGCTACACGTAATCATGATATAACAGTTATTACAATACTTTTTTTTTATAATTTCATCAAAAATAATTTCTTTGATCTTTAGGTATATTATAATAAGCAATCATAATATAGATTTTATACGACTATCACTTATATAAGCAAAAGTCATTATTAATTTGTGTAATATATTTGTACGTGGTTATATTCGTACACCCTGTGTAAATATTGGAGTTGGGAGAAAAACGTTGCACGTGTATCAATTTCATCTTTTTATACATAATAAGATGATCTTTTTATACAATGTACAAGATACAAGATCTAAAATTAAAATTGTATAGCTGATTAAACAATAACGGAAGTAAACATATTATGAATTGTGAATATACTTATTATGAAATAATTCATTATCTATGTTAGTATGTATTAATTATTAAGTAATTCCTTCTATAAAACAATAAAACAGTTCTACATTTTGCGTATATTTCGTTTTTCCGGCGGTTTTGAAAAGACTTGCTGCTATTTTTACGTTTGCATGCATACAACATACAACACACTTGCCCAATAAAGTAGTAAATATACCGCATACAGATCTAATCCGAATTACCGAATTTTTGCTAGTGAGATATAGAGATATATCTTCGAGATTGGAAAACTTGAGACATAAAATAAAAAAATCTCACTTTTGTCATTTTTGTCGTGTATTATGTTTTAAAAAAGGATTCGTTAGCGCAATTTGAACCTGTAGTACAAAATACGAAAATTTGAGTTCATTTGTTTTTGAGGGGCGTTCAGTCTTGTTCTCGATCAACAAGTCAAAGAGTCAAAGTCAAAGACAAGAATTTGCGTCGTTTTTTTAAAGAATTTTATAAAAGGTATTATTAGTAATTTTCGTAATTATTAATCTAGGAATCTAGGAGTATACCTTATTTCATTCTATATCTCATGTATTTCATATTATTGTCATTAATTCTTCATACATACAATTTGACATTTATTTGAGGCCATTATTTCCTTGTTTTGTTTTGTATTGAAAATTGTGCATATTTTTTCCTATCATTCAGGTTTTCAATTTCATCCAGGGATCAAAAAAGGATTTTCAATACAATGGCATAGTATGGTACAAAAACAGGACCATTTTTATAAATCAAAACTCTAAAGGAGAATCGTCATTTTATACTTATTTTATCAGCTCGCAATTATACCCAAATTGATTCATGGATGGAGTTGATGAAGATGATGATATTTCCGACTTGAGCCAGCGGTTTCACAACACAGTTCGAGAAAATATCGTAGGTTTATTTATTTACTATTTCATTTACTTTCATAATATACATATATTATACTTGGCAGTTTTGCTCGTTATGACTGCATTAAAGCATAAAACTCTATTACCTGTTACAGTATAAAGTATAAAATGACAAACTATTTGAGATGGAAGTGTGAGACCTAATGAAACCTTTTCATTTTACTTGTTCCCGTTTGTACAGATTTTTATGATATTTTTCTTGACACTGGTTGTTTGTAGCTGGGCGATCATCGGTGGTTTCTTGAAGAAAAAGGATAGATCACCAGATGATGATGATGAATCTGAATCGGTGGTCTATGGAATATGGTAAATCATTATTCGAATTTTTGAAGTAATCTTTTACATTACTCTTTATTGACACACTATAGCTCACCTGCATGGAAAAAAAGGCATTGCATTTACATGTTATACATATTACTGATTACAGTTCTCTTAATTTTGCGTTCTTTGTTGATTGTACAGTTTTTGGATATGTGTTTTCTCCCTATCAATTTCGATGGGAGCGGCACTTCTCTTACCAATGTCCGTTATAGCCAACGAAGTTTTGCTACTCTACCCGAAGACATATTACATTCAATGGCTCAATGATTTGCTAATACAAGGGTTGTGGAATTTAATCTTTCTTTTTGCAAATGCATCTTTATTTTTTCTTTTACCATTTGCCTACTTTTTTATCGAGTCGGAAGGATTTTCAGGACAGAAAAAGGTATGCAAAAGTTCCAGATCAAAGTATTGTATCTACTAACATGTTTTGGAAACTTTCTAATGTGTTCGGCGAGCTATGCCGATCCAGTCGAACAACTAACCGAAACAATATATACATTATTTGAAAGAAAAAACTATAGAAATTTCCCCCATGTCGTCACATTTTCCAAAAGTCGCATCAAATGCGAGCAAAACCCGGGTTTTGGAAAACAGGGTTTTTGCACAAATGGAAAAAAGTCATGGAGTTTTGAATAAGCGCTCTTATCTTCTCTTTTGCAATGACAAGGGGGGACATGAGACACGATATACAGAAACCCAAAGCTGTGTGTGTGTGTGCAATAGCTGCTGTTGGCTATCACCGTTGTTTCTCTCTATCGCTTTGTTTTCATACACGTACATGTATGCAATATATTATTATGTCCAGAGTCTGTGTGTACTATTGGCATAATACTATGCTGTATACATGTATGTATCTGTATGTACTATTTACATGACACGTTTATTTGTAGATGCATACTGCATACTACATACCGTATACAAGGCCACTAATAATTAACGATTTGCATTTACTTTTCGAATTAAAAATGCTGTCAAGAATTAAAAGTTAAATGTCCTTATTTACTGTAAATAATAACTATTTACTTAATACCGGGCAAATTTTTTGTGATAATATCTTCTTTCGAATGATGTGTATATTATTATGTATATATTATATATTGCTTCTGTCCGTTACTCAAGTCGCTTTTGCTGAATATACGGAAACATTAAAAAATTAGCAAAACAAAGTAGTAGAGGAATTTTGGTCCGATCCTATATAATCGGGGAATAGATTAAATAATCAGTAGCTTTTGTGATCAAAAGTTTTAAGGGGTTGACACTGAAATGTTTAAGGGAAATTTACATGCTTTGATTTGAATTGCATCAAAAAGTACACGCCACATGTTTTGTTTCAACTTTTGATTTCCCTTAAATATTTCAGCGTACTACCTTAAAATCTTTGATCACAAAAGTTACTGATTATAAAGTCTAGCCCCCGATCCTATAGGATCGGGCTAAAATTTCTTGTAATATATTATAGTATGTATTATTGTTTATATTTACTCAAATTCTTTTAAGGTAGTATTAAAGAACGCTATGTTCAAAGTATCATTTTTGTATGCATATTGATCATCCATTTTATTTGAATTTTTAGGGAGTTTCATCAAAAATCAAAGAAGCTGTAGTTGTACTCATATTAGCAGCCTTTACAGTTTGGGGAATGGCTTATATCTTGGCTTTAGTTATAACACCGGAAAAGACCAGTTTTAAACTTGATTCTGATTTGTTTGTAAATCAGCTGCCGTTCATTTATTCTTGTATCTCGTTTTTGGGGGTGTTATTGCTTTTAGGTAAGCAAGGACTAAACATTTTCATTGACATTTTACTGTTCCTTCGATGAATTTATTGTGCAAATAATAATGTGTCATGTTTGTAATTAAACTACTTATTATCATATTTCTGTATTTTAATTTTCAAATGCTAATTATTTATTTATTTGTTTATTTTCCTACATAGTTTGTACTCCCACTGGTTCAGCTCATCTCTTCACTGTTCTAAGTCAATTTATTGTGGGTCCACAATTCATTCGGAATTTGGATGAAGAATTTACTGTTGCGATGTTACAAATAGAGTCTCTTAAAAATGAAATGAAGAATATGAATTGTCGACTGAATGGAGATTCTCGTGGAGGAGAATTCCAGACAAAATTAGGAAATATGATAGGAGTGATGCGTCCTCAACCCAGTAGTCTTCTAATCAATAATGAATTACAGCAGTTGGAGCAAAAAGTTTCAGATATAGGTAATAAAAAGTACATTTTAACAAAATACATTGTCTTACTCCAAGTTTTTAATGCAAAATAGCTTTTTAATGTAATTGGCTTGTTAAAGTTGAAAATTATGCCTCAAAAAATTGATAATTTATTGTATTCATTCGATTTATAGAAAACTTGCGTAAGTCTTCACGCTGGACTAAGAATTTTATTTACCCCTGTGCATACGTCCTACTTCTAGTCCTCTCGGTATTCACTGTCTTACTAGTTGTTTTGAATACAATTCAACTTTTATTTGGCGTGAAAGCCTTACCAGTTCATGCACAGGTACATTTTTTAAAGTGTATTCTTTCGTCAGATTTTTAGAATCATCATCATTTAAATTATTGTTCCAACTCTTGTAACCTTTATTAATTTGCTATAATCTGTTGTTTGTTAGCCGTTCACTTTAGGTCTATCGTCAATGTCTGTGTTGGGTACATGGGGAGCTGCATTAGAAGTCATAATCATCTTTTACCTCATGACAACTTCTGTCATTGGTTTGTATAATTTACCAGGGATTCGAAAATATCGTCCAAAATATAATGACTCACCAATTTCTCACATTATCTATAATTGTGGATACGTACTCGTCCTCAGTTCTGCTCTCCCAGTCTTGGCCAGAATTCTTGGTAATATGTATAAAATATGCACAAGCTTTAAAAACTATCGAACGATATTGAATCAAGGTACTTGTTATGTTTCACTATGTACAAAATGCTAATAATTTACTCTTGTGTCCAGGTATTACAAACTTCGATTTGCTGGGAAATTATGGCAAAATTGAATGGCTGGGGAATTTCTACATCGTATTTCTCACAAATGTTATTTTCTCTGCTGCCTCTATTCTTTGCCTAGTATCCAAATTCACTGTGGCTATTCGTACAGAACTATTAAAAAGGTCTTGCATTATTTACTTTTTACTGATTGATAGGGAATAGTAGAATCATGCAATATTATAAACCGATGATCATGGTCATTCTACTTAATACATGCACAATGCGCATAATATTCCAAATTCTTAAATCCTATATGTATTTCTTTTTTGTCATTTTATTTAGATTAAGGAATGCATTTTATCTTAAGAGCGAGGAGCCCCGGAGCAATAATATCAATAGTCAGCAGCACATGTATGGAAAAGAAGACTGAAGAGTAGAAAAAAAGCAAAAGCTACTAATGTTGTAGGTACGTGTATATTATGTATTACAGCATATGAGTTAAAAGACAGAAATAGTATGTTATACGAAAAAATAGATCATTTATTTGTTGTAATAATATGCCACCATTTTTATAGTCCTAATCGTTAAATGCGTTATGCTAACAAGCAAAATTTGTGTTTACTACTAACTACCAATAGGTTTTGTTTATGTGTCCACATTCTAGTTATTATTGTTACGTTTTTGGTGTAGTTTTAAAAGTTCAATGTTTTCATTCAAAAAAGCCTTTGCACCAACATTTCCCCCTTTTTAAAATTTAGATAAAGAAACCCAATTAATATCAATTCAGCATATTATTATTCAACATATAAAATTAACGTATAAAAATAAGATTATTGAAACAGAAGGCAGTTATTTTTTGTAATTATATTTATATAAATTGTTATTGTGGTTCAAAGGTATTGCTCATATATGACAAGTTTTGTTTGAAAGGATAAAAATCCTATAGATAACTTACTCTTGTAATTAATGAAAAGTACAAAAACTCTACGGCCAGAAGCCCTTAGCAATTTTTTTAAAATGAAAAAGCCACGGTTGGTTTATCGCGTGGTATTTAAAAGAAAGAAGCATTTATATACTATACACGTTTAAGGTTACAGCTGTGAAATCTACTTATGCACATTTCGATGTTACAATTATTTTGTAACTATAATAATAGTTATCATTACTGTAGACTATATACCTACAACTACAAACGTTTACCGACCACGTGCACTCAAGGGTTGTCAGTTCAATAGACTTCTGTTATATTTAGTAGTAGAACGTTATTATTGTACGAGTTTATTTATTTTCATCGCGTATAGTATGGTCTATGAATTATTTATAAAAAATGTATGAATGTATTACTGTTTTTATTGTTTCCTGTCTTGTGTTTTTAACTCTGCAGGTTGCAGATAAGGTTCACTCATACTTAATTTATTAGCATGAATATGTATTTATTTATGAGTATGCATGTGTGTATAGTTTGGCGTCACTCTTTCGGCAATAATTAATTTATAGATTCTAGTAGCAGTGTAGGCGTTAGTAATTTATTTGTTGTTACAAAGATGACGTTTTATCTCCGTTCGGTAGCAATAACTAAACTAATCAAATGATAATTAAATTACCGTAATAGTAATGGATATTTTATGTGCTAAGTATAATATTTATACTTAGCAGTCAGCACAAATTATAATATTATAATCCTAATGGAAACATGTCTAATTCATATCTATGATGATATACGTGTTATACTGCATACTAATTAACTAGTTTTGTGAGAAAGGTAATACGTATTGTTATACTTGTTGTAAATGTTATCAATGTATATCCAATGATATCATAGTTTTATACACTTTTGTATTTGTTCCGTATGTGAGTAGAAACAAAGAAAATGTAAAAAACAATCTCATCAATTTATGTACATATAGTCCTGTCGTTTCCTCCCAAAAATTTTGTATCGATTAGTCGACAGTATAATATGTGGAGCAGTTTCAGATTAAGGGACATTGGGGGAAGTTTCATGATTTTGTGTTTTACGCAGAGAGTAGTACACGTATATTCATGTACTGCATGATAAAGATCTTTCATTTGATACAAGTTCCACTTGCCTAGCTCAATTATAAAAAATATTTTGCATATTCTATTAGTAATTGTTAAAAAATTGCTCTGTCGGTACAGAGCAACAAAACTGATCGCCTCTATAATATTTCGAAACTGTAAAATTGGCCATTTTTCTAAAACTTGTCTACGTATAATTAGTACAAAATGTAAGTGAATACATGTACGATCAATTTGATAGTAAACGACTGCAAGGGCAAAATTTTACATCTATTTACAATTTTTACTTTACGCACAAGTTATTTTATGAATAATGTATTGTTAGTATTACTTACTAAGTAATGTGTTGCAAGACGAATGAAATAATATTGAATATGTACAAAAAAAACGAAATAAATGATCCATGTAGAATATTCATTGAAATGTCCGTGGACAATGACAATATTTTTGAAATAATTTGCGATTTCATGACTTTATTTTAGGAAAGTTTTTAACTTATAGTTTTTTGTGACACAATCACAACTTGCACATTATTGCAGTACATGAAGACAACAAAATCTGTACAGAAAACAACAAACACTTAAAAAATAGTTAATAGTAATGAAAAGTAAACGACTTCCATTGTACGTACTTGTTAAAAAATAAAGTAAAAATAACAAATTTTGAATACTAAATTTACTCATGCTCTAATTTAAGTAAAGCCGGATAGAATTGAAGCTATGGAATCAATTACAGTACTATTATTATCGCTTTTCGTTTTTTCTTGTTTTCTGTCTTGTTCTTTCTTTTGAGGGTTTTTAGTTACAGTAGACGTTTTTGTGTTGGAAGATGAAGTTTGAAAAACAGCTGATGTTATTCGATTAAATAGGGACCTGTTTTTCTTTTTCTTCTTCTTTGACTTTGTATTATTATTGTTATTGCTATTACTTCCATTTCCGTTATTATTTTTACCCCTGTTTTGTGTATCACCGTATCCTCCACTAATATTATTATCATTGTATCCTCCATTGATATTGTTATCATTGTACCCCCCATCATTTTCTGTTAAACTTGACTTTCCAGTTAACAATATTTCAGTAGCATTCCGTACTCTTGCTCGCAATTCTGTCATCCAAGGGAAGGGGAATTCTTCGATACCGTTTCTAAAGTCGGAGTTTAACCATAATATCCTTGCCCAGCGTAGTGCCTTTATAAAGAATACAAAAATGAATTAAAACTTGAGTGGACATTTAACTATACAAATACCTGAAAAAAATTTGGAACTCTGCGTTACCCATAGCCGCCGTAACCTGCAATAGATTAAAAATAAGGGTATAATTTAGAAATTATGAGTTGTAATACGCAGTTTAAAAAAATAAAGCTACTGGATGTTTTGACATTTATCCTTACCATGGCCGTGATGGCCGTAACCGTGGCCTCCATATGATCCTACATGTATTCAAAGAAAGAGCAGATTAGTATTAAATAGTTAACATTTTATATCAGGTTTTAAAACGTTACTTTTGCCACTGGTTAATGTTTTATGACCAGTGTCTCGCGTTTATATCTATAGTGAATTTATCGAAGTTGCTAGTAGAACAAGTATGTAAGGCCAAAATTTTCAACTACCATAATGAATTGCAATGAAAAATCGTAACTCAGTGCTGTTCTTTTATAAGAGTAATATGCAAATCCGACTTTTAAGATTGGATCCCGGGTTGTGGGTGCCTCAAAAAGTCTTACCGTAAGCATACCCATGAACTGGATAATGAGCACCACCATAATATCCTCCGTGGCCATGTCCACCATAATGACCGTGTCCGATTCCATATCCATAACCATGTCCATATCCGTGACCTTTTCAAAAGATTATAGTGAACCAAAAATTATGAATCAGTTTGACGTAATACTATTTTCAAGCCACTGTTGCCATTAAAGTTTCAGAACAATTGAAATTTTAATGGTACCATGGCCTCCGTATCCGTGACCGTGGCCATGTCCTCCATATCCGTGACCTATGTATCCAGCATGACCTCCATAATAGTGTCCAGAGGCAGTGGAGAGGTCAGAATTTTCCTTCTTCTCCTCCTGTGGTTTGTTGTTATTATTCTCTTGTGCGAGTGTGACAGCCAAGCAGGCAAAAAGAAGAACGAGAGCCTAAAAAGAATTCCAGAAACACAAACTGATTAGCTGTCAATCTCACATTGTACACTTTTCACGTTTTCCCACTGATATTGTATAGTTTTGGTTAAAACGAGTACATTTATTGGTAAACTTACGGCGATTTTGGCCATTTTATTTGCTGGTCTATGCACTTAAATAAAAATGATTCCAAAGGAACTTTGATTTGATTATACACTTGAGAAGGAACGAATTGATTCTGATGGCCCTTTCGACTTGTGCCTCACTTTTTATAGTCAGTTCTAGCCAGTGATTTTTGGGTGGTTTAAAATTGAAATTGAGAGTGAACTTTGCAGTAAACGTGTATGAGTGATGTGTGTTATACATAATTGAGATTGACACCCCGTCTAAAACAATTAAAAGTTAAATATGAATCAAGTGAATAAGGGAACGGACATGATGAAAGGTAGTTATAAGAGGCTAAGACACATTTAAATCTGTATCGCACGTATATTTGTACGTATGACATAAGCCCAAGATTAATATGTCTTAACTAGGGTTATGTTGAACTATATTATGTATCTTATTTATGTGCATGTACTGTTATATTTAAATACAGGCAGAATGCATGTCTTAACGATTCCACATAATGCAAATAACATGTAATCATATTGATATTTCACATAATACCATAATGGACGACGGTCATGTTTTTGTTTTCATTGTTTACACACATTATACATACCAAAAAAGTACTTAAATAATAGGTACAATACAATATATAAATACAATGCAATACAATGCAATCCTTTCTTGACTTGAGTCTTGAGTCATGACTAGATCTTCGTCGTGTTCTAGTGCACAATGTACCTTAATTATCATCAAGACACTCAATTATTTAGGTGCAATTTTTGATACTGTGAGCGAAGGCGTCAGGTACTGAAAACTGAAAAGTATGTATAAAATGAAAATGAAATATACGGCAATCGTTTGACTGTGATATACTTTTTATTTTTATCCTAAGATTTAATGCTCATAAAATTATTCGTTACATTTTGAATACTTTATAAAAGTAAATATCATTCATTATGTGTACATATGTGTGAAAAACAAAGTGAGCAGGTTTAAATAACATTACGCGTATGTATGTAGCATGTACACTTGCTTGCATATTATCAGTACACATATGTATCTGTTATTTTTAAACGAGTTTCACCCCATTTCTTAGCTGCCTTCCTAACCAAATTACTCCATTCCTCGTGTGATAATACTAATGTAAAGCGTTGACTGATAATGAAATGAACTTATTAAATTCTAAATTAACGGTGTACACAATTACATATGCACACACGACTAAATTTCGCATTTTACTGATGCTCTTAGAATAAGCAAAGGCGCATTTGGATTTCAATTTTCACTTTCATTCTCGTATCTTTTATGATAAATGTATTCCGCTGATCTTTTGATATTGATGGTAAACAAAAATCAAGGAACAGGAACATTGTTCCTTCAATATTCACATGTGTGTTTGAATAGTTAGTATTTTTATTTTAAAATGTTTCAAAGCGAGTAAATCCAAATCTGATTGTATGTACTTAAGTACCTATGTAAGATGTAAGTGACACTTTTTGACGTTTCACTGCTTCACATTTTACATCTCACGCCTTGCACATCTGTTAAATCAGCGTACATATCACCATACTAACCGTATGTATAATATGTGCGAATTTTAGTACGTAACGTATTTATGTATGTAGGTAGTAGGTATACAATATGTACCTCACAAGTGTGAATGTAAGGTGAGGAAATGCTAAATGTTCAACGAAATTCGAGGAGAGCATAATATGTGAGATAGACATAAATACATACTTGCATGCTGCTTGACAAACATTTGCATGTAAGTAGTAAGTATGTGTCTAATATAAGGTATGGAATTTCTTTCCGTATGAGAATATCTAGTTTTTACTATTATTTATCATCATTGTTATCGTCAGAAGTTCACTGCTAGCTCATTGTTAGAGCTAAAAGTACGGAAACTTGACAGTGCAAGACGACAAAAAGCCAAAACCTAAAGCGTCTCGTCGTTTACTCCTTCTTCACATGCATAATATATAGGATATAGAATTATTTATTGTGATTCGAACAATGTGAAAGCATTTGAGACGGTGGTGATCGAAACCGTACATTAAATGGATCTCAAATGCAAAAGTCTGCAAATAAATAATACACATATGCATACATGCACATAAAATATTTTGGGATTTCCCCTCAACTAATTTAACATTGATTTTTGTCATTTGTCACACCATAGCAAAAGTCAAAGCGAGAACAAAGAATGACATAATTACACGTCTTACCTATTAACTATTAGTTCTTTGAATTTTCAGCTTGCATGACGACACGGCAGTGTAAAGTAAAAGTATATAATTATATATATACGTAATCTTAATTTAAGGCTGGTGACAAAATAAAAAAGTCTTACAAATAAAGGTGCAATTATTTTACGAATTTATTTTATAACTATTTGTGTTTAAGCTATCTCTTTGTGTTATATATTTCATAGTGATTTTGTCTTTGTCAACAAGAAAGTTATGGTACGATTTACTTTTCAGTTTCCATTGAATGCCTACATTTTACGCTGATGACTACAGCTTCAATATTGGATGTATAATTAATTATTATAGATTACAGCATCTATCATTTATCATTCGTTATATTAGTTACGTACTATCATGTTAGTACGCTCTGGACTTCAGAAGTGATACAATATTTCATAGTATGCATGAACTTTATGTGTGATTTTTTACAATTTTATTATACAACAGTATGTGTACAGTGTACACGTGTGGACAGTGAAAAGTGTCAACATGGCTCACTATGGAAATCACTATCAATGATATTGCACGATTAGTATCAAGATTAGTATGCCGCATGTAAAACCTATCACTCAGCTGGTTAAAAAGCACTTGGAAATTGGAAATAGTTACATGTAATCAGTAATCAGCCAATGAACTCAGATTTCAAAGGGGATCAGGGTCACAGGAGAAGGACAAGGTGTCAGCGTCCTGGTCCTGCACGTTTCTTTGCAGAAGTGTTTTGAGTTTAAATACATATTGAAAGGTGAAGTATAAAAACCACAAATTATTTTCAGTAAATATTCAGTATACAAAACACTTTTATAGGCGGAGGACGTGTTTTGTTTATGACGCCTACAATAAACATGCATATACATTCTGTCAATCCTCAAAACGACAATAAGACGACCTCTCTACGAAATGATCGTCGGCAGTCGTCATGGTAACCCAAAAAAAACTGGCGTTTAAGTTCAAAAATTTACGCCGTATAAGCATTTAAAAACCAGATTATTTTCAGCCATGTTCGTTTTTAAATTTTAAATAATGAAAAAAATAGTTTGATAAGACGCGACCGATATTTAGTGAGAAGAGCCTGAACTTTCCCTTGGAGAAGTTCTCCAATGAAAGTGATGTTTTATATGGAATGGAGAAAGAAAGTGAAAGCGAGCGTCTAAGATAAACATGAAAAACTCTTCCCATTTCTTATTCTTGTTTCAATTACAATTTAAAATACAAATACAAAACATCACAACAAAACAAAACAACAAAGGACATGCAACAAAATATTAACACATTTTACATAATATTATATTATTTTATATGATTACACTTTGTAATTTAAGTACCTATTTAAGTAAGGTATTTTCCATTAGAAAACATAGAATCTTTACATCAGTTAATCACTAATAACTGAAATTCGATAAGAAATATCCTGCCATTATAGAATAGCTTTATCGAGCCACAAGAACAAATAAAACAAAGAAGATTCTCGTATGTGCTACAAAATAAACTAATTGTGACTACCACAGCTGTTCTACCGCCTCAAAATTTTCTCATACAACTTACAACATATTATTTCGATATACCCGCATATTACACATTTATACAGTTAATTACAATACAAATGTATGTAGTTACAATAATTATTAGAAATGAGAGATTTTACAACTAAAATAAAATGCATAAAAAATATATTACAAACAAGTGTCCCACAAAATAAAATTACTAGTTTTTTTAAATAATTCGTTCCAAGAAAATTTTCCTATTACAACTTATTGAACTTATTCTTAACTATAATACTTAATCTCGTAACTTTAGGAGAGTGTGAAGAACATCCTCAATCTTGTCCTGCTGAATGGGCAACTCCATGGACAAACTTTTGTCGCTGTCCACGGACTCGAGCATTCGATTGTCGTTGGCTGTCATGGAGCGTCTGGTCACCACTCGACTCTCTTGACCCGATGCCCCATCCTTTTTTTGCCCATCATTGTTTTTGTTCTGCTGAAAATTGTTTGGCGGAGGTTGAGCAATGTTGATATTTACGCTGTTTGACGTCTCATAAATTTCACTGCAACGAAAACAAACAAAAATGAAAATACGCTCATTTTTGGCCAAATTTTTATTCAATCATTCAAAATTCACCAAAAAAAACAATTAAAATAAGGCTTAAAAATATCAAAATTTACTCATAAGTTAATGGCTTGACAGTAGATGTTCTGACTTCAGACCCGGACATTTCATGATCGTCTCCGTGGTCAACTCCATTTCTTCGATGCACGTGCAAGTGCAACACCACATTCTTATTCTTGTCCACATTCGTTTGTGCACCCTGCCCCTGACCTTGACCCGGACTGACTGGTTGCTGCTGTCTCGTGTGAATCATAGTTTGAGCCGGGATGATGGGATTATTGACAGGAGGATTAAAGTGGCCATACGACCGATGATTATCCATATTCATGACCGGGGTGAAAACCTTACTGCTTGCGGACAAATAAGGGTTGATATTGACCGAAGGGTGGTGTGGATTCAAGCTGACCATGGGGTTTGAACTGGGATAAAATCCATTGACATTAACATTGGCATTTCCATGGCCTTGTCCCCCAACCGAGGAGAAAACTTGAGTTTGTTCATTGGGATAAATGTGGATTTTCATGCGCATTGGCTTGGGCTTTGCCTTAACTGGAACACTAATTGGAGGCGCCGGGGTGGTGAACATGTTGATGGACTCGGCTTGTGACTCGAGCTTGTTTTGGAGGTAGTCCATGTACATCTTTTGAAGCCGGGCCTTCTTCTCCCGATCATGAACTGGGTAGCTGCCGAGTTCACTGGGATAGACGGGCGTCGTACTCACATCTGCGAGTCCCGCTCCCGTGTGAATCTCCAAAATGTCCTCTTCCTCCGGACTATGACTCAGGTCGTTGGTGAATCGTGTAGATTTACCGGTAGACGAAGAAACTACCCGAGTGGGGTGAGTTGGGCCCATACTGGGCATTGACATGGGCATCACGGGAACTGCACCAACAGGGACGGGATTGACTCCATAGTAGTGATAGTGCTTTTGCAGGGGTTGAAGAGGTTGTTTGTTTGCGAAGGACGGAGCAATTTTGTTGTCCTTGTGCCGGTGTCGTGTGCTCGACTTTCCCTTATTGTGATGATTATTAAGATGACGATTGTAAGTGTGACCACTACTATGACTGTGTTTTGAAGTGTGGTGAGAGTGGGAATGCTGCCCTTGAGGTTGCTGGTTGTGATGTTGGTGGTGTTTAGTCTTTGGCTGTGAAACTGGGTGCTGGACATTGATCGTGGTCACCGTATTCCAATACTTGTCCTGATTCCTCTTCTCCTCCTCCAGCTTCTTAATGTCAACGGGTCGATAGGGCGAATAAGGGCGTTTGATGACGATGGGTCGGTTTCTCTGTCGGTAGTAAGCCTCGTCCATCGTGTTTTTGATGGCCAGTCGAGTCGGGGGGTAGGAACTCATTTCGGAGGAGGCGGGAATGGGGGTGGACTGTGGAATGGAGGAAGCTGCTGGGTGCCTTTCTCGACTTCTGTGTCGAAACCGCTGTTGGCTGAGATGATGGTCGTCGTCATATTTGGTTCCCTTGGAGGAATGATGACCTTTTTGACGATGACTTCGATGGCCATGGCCGTGAGACTTGGACGATTGGTGGTAATTGTGGGAGGGAGAAACAAGAGGACGATTTCTCTCTCTTTCTCGACTGTAATCCGTCAAAAAAATGTAAAATAATACCAAAAAAAACGGGATTTATGTATACTTTTTAGTGTACAGGGTCCTCCAGAAAATATGGTCTAAATGGAAAGTTTCCCTTTGGAACTACTTCCCTTATCTATCTAAAGAATTTCATATCACATTCTTTAGATAGATAAGGAAATATTTCCAAAGGGAAACTTTCCATTTAGACCATATTTTCTGGAGGACCCAGTATTTTAAATGGGGTTTTCATTCTTACCTTCGCTCGTCACTGTAAAACTGCTCAACTTCTCGCTCTCTTTCACGTTGTCGCTCCTTTTCTCTTGCTCTCTCCCTTTCCGCTTCTTCCTTGCTGGCTTCGTTCTCTCGAGTTGTGTCCTCAATCGCGTCTCCCCGATAATTCTCCACGTGCTTGTTTCGCTCCCTCCAGGAGGCCGATGGTGAGTTGTGCCGATTCTTCTTTCGCTTCCTTGTGTGACGATGACCTTTCACTGGACGGTCGTCACTCTCAAAATGTCCTCGATTGCCACTTCCACTGCTGGAGACTTCCCTTGAAAGTTCTCTCTCGACCTCTCGCTCAAGTTCTCTTTCTCGTTCTCTCTCCCTTTCTCTGGCCAAGGCTCGCTCCAGTTCTATTTGCTCTCTCTCCAATTCCCGCTCCCTTTCTCGCTCCAGCTCTCGGTCTCTGTCTCTTTCCCTCTCTCGTTCTCGCTCCCGCTCGCGCTCTCTTTCCCTCTCCCTCTGCTGCATGTCGACCATGGCTCGAACCGGTTTGGGCTTTGGATTGAAAATGTCATCGAGGGGATCTGAATCGGGGTCATCGAGGGATTGATATGAAGAGGCCGGTAGAGGAACCGGAACTGGCTTGGGTTTTCTCTCTCGGCTGTGGTCCAGAATTGTGGGTCTTCTCCCTCTCTCTGGCTCCTCATTGTAGCCGTTGTAGTCGTTATTGTTATTGTTGTTATGTTGGTTAAAATTTTCGCCCCCACCGTCACCTTCACCATTGGCCAACATTGTCGGCCTCTTTGCAAACTCTCGAATGTCCTTCAAAAGAGAGCCTTGGATATCCCGCAGTTCGTTGGAAAAACCGCCGTTGAGTCCGCCACTTCCTCCAGCCGCTGCTGCGTGGGAGTTGAAGCTACCCTGATTGGAGGAGCCGTGAGGCTTCATACTGGGGTTGGAGTTGGAGCCGGGGATCTCATTTTCCTCTGTCTTAAAGTAGCTGAGGATGTCTTGAATGTTGGCCGCATTTTTGGGGTAAGTGTACTGATGAGGAGGTGGTGACCTTAGGGGGAGGGGAAGAGGACCGCCATTCTGACCATTGTTGTTGGACGGCTGTGGCCGCGGACCTGGACCGTGATTGGGACCATGACCAGGACCATGATTATGGCCATGGCCAGGAGGTGGTCCACGATGACCTGGAGGGGGTCGAGGTCGTGGGACAGGTCGAGGGGGTGGCATATATTTGGGGACTGGGCCAGAACCGGGTCGCGGAGGGGGGCCCCGTCCTCCTTGATGTCGTCCACGGGGAGGTCTTCGTGGCCCTGGTCCCTGTCCACTCGCTGCTGTTCGTCCATCCGGGTGTGGTCTGTGGCCAGGAGGAGGTCGAGGTCGCTTCTTTTTAGGGCGGCGGAAAAATGGCATTCGCATTGATGATCCTTCTTCTGGAGACTCGGCGTCATTCATATCCGCGGATTGATCTTGACCTTGACTTTGACCTGGGAGGGGGAGGGGAATAGGAGACGGACCACCGTTGAAATCTCGGTCGATACTTTGAACTTGAACAGGGACCGAAACTGGGACAGGAATGCCAACGGGAACTGGACTCTTGTACGATGGAGGGACTGGGACTGGAATAGCGACGACAGGGATTGGCTGAGCTGACTGCGATTGAATCTGCATTGGTTGAGGTTGCGGAGAAGCGGAAGCCACAAATCTGTTCCGAGTGTTTGGCATGGGGGTCAGTCCAGGAGGAGGCGGATGTCCATGCGGATGGGCAGGAGTCAGTTGGTACAAAGCTTCTCTCTGAGTATAGAGTTTGTCCCGGTGCCAGTGGGGTCGAAAGGGAGAGCGACGTGGGCGAAATCCGTCGTTGTCAATGACAGTTCCATTGGGAAGAACCGTCACATTTTTGTTTTCTACCGAATTTGAGCTGGAACTTGATTCTGAATTGGGATTCAGATTTGGCGTTTGATTTTCTTTTGGACTGTGACTCGATTCTGAACTTTCTTTTTGACGACTGTTCTGATTTTGACTCTGATTTTCCTTCTCGTTTGCATCACCATTTTCATGCTCACTCGATTTTGAACTAGAACCAAAAGTCAAGTCTTCTTTGCTACTACTTTTACCATCAAAATACGAGTTTGGAATCAAAGTTAGCGATTTTTCCCGAATATTCTTGTTCCGCCACTCTTCCGATATTTGTCGATCCATCTCGGTCTGGTACCGCTCATACGAGTCATTTTCCCTAGAAAATTTAAGGTTACCACTAAAATTTTCATTTTCTTTCCCAGGTTCGTTTTTACTCCCCTTATTATCAGCATTTCCTTTCGTCTCACTGCTCATACTGATTGCATTCTCTCTACTCTGTCCATGAATCATTATGTCATCAAAACTAGAGACGGTCGTTGAAGCCGCCGTCGTAGTGTCCACACTGTGAGGATCATGCTCCATACTAAAAACACTATACTTTTCATCGTCATTCATCGTCTGAACAACGATTGAGTTCTCCGTCGAGGCAGAGACATCGTCCAAGACCCCGTGCTTTTTGTACTTGAGCTCCTTCAGTTCGTCTGGATGACTCACATACTTGAAGATTCGCAGTGGCCCTAAAATGGGCTTTTTCTCCAAGTTTTCCTTGTTTTTCTTGAAATTTTCCTCAGAACCTGAAGATTTTTCATCCCTACCTTTAGAAACGTGACTTTGACTTGACTTTGGATTCTGATTTTGACTTCGATTGCGACTCCGGTTGAAAATCGTGCTTGCAGAAGCTGAATTTTCCTTTGAATTGGAATCGGAGTTTGACTTAACAATTTTTCGCCCGGAATTTGGTAGAGACTTCCAATGGGGCAAAACTGAGGGACGATAAACACTGGAACCTTGACTTGTATTTTCATCCTTGGGCTGAATTAAGGCATCCGCTTGGGGTAAAAACCGTTCCTCTGACGATGCCCATGCGGACGACGCTGAAGATGACAGTGACAATAATGTTGACAGTGCCAAAGAGAGGGGTGAGGTAGCTAGTGGTGGTTCTGTCGACGTCGAGTGCCGAAACTCGGATGAAGATGCCGTGTCAAAGCTATTGATTTCACTCAGAATTCTTCCAGGTGTGGACGTGTCCATGGCGCTGCTGGCTAGAACTTGAACTTGAGGTTGAGCTTGTTGGACTGAAGCGTTGACCATGTCATTGAAAACGTGAGTGGGATCAAAGTTTGTGTCACTACCGTCATTTTTCTTTTCATTATCTAACCTTTTGTCAATACTAGTAGAAATATTCGTATCAGTTTTGCTTGTAGTATTAGCATTAGTATTATCCGTGTTACGCTTGAGCCTCGTCAAATGATCATTATTGTTATTGCTCAAGGGTTTGGCTGTTTGGTGCAGTCTCGACAAGGAATCGTTTGTCGCCGTATAAAGTGAACTTGATGAAAGTGTCGCGGAGCACGATGTGACTGTGACTATGGACAAAAGGGACAAAGTCAAAAGGAGGAAGAAGAAAGAGAAGGTGGAAGAGTGAAGCACAAAGGACGGAGGAGAAGGGCGAGAGAACGAAAGCGTGTGTGTATTCTCAGTCGATTTCCCATTTACATTTCGACTTGCACTTGTATGACGACAAGTCACGACGACGTTATCCGTCGTCACCTTGTTACTGTGAATGAAATTGTTACAGTTGTGTCGTGATTTCCTACTAATGTGATGATGATCCGTAGTAGTAGCTGCTGCTGCTACTGCTACTGGTGCTGTATAGTTTGTGTCAATATTTACACTTAGATTTACACGTCCATTGTACACACGGTAATTTTCTTGTACATTAGTTTTGCCTCCTTTTTCGATTAGTCCAATCGCTGATTTAATTGCGTGTGAGTTGGAATTTGAATTCGAATTTGAGCTTGAACCCGAATCTGAATTTGAATTTGAATCGATACAGTACGAATTGCCTGAGGACGGATCAGAGGCAAAAGTTAGATTTTTTACATTCTTACTTATACTTGAACTCGTTCTCTTATTCGTATTCGTATTTGTATTCGCATTTGTATTTTGGCAATAATGAGAATTCCAAGGTGCATTTTTATTGTCCCTTAAAAAGGAAGGTGAATAATGTGAGTCTGTGTTTTTATCATTATTATAAAGATTTTTGCTGTGATTGTTGTCTAGTTGACCAGATTTAAAGAGAGGGCCAGTCATATCCAAAAATTCATTCATGCTTATTGGCGATTTTTTCCGTTTATTTTGGCCCATTTTTATCACTACGAGCCCACTTTTCCTCAACTTGTTAGCCTATATTATTAAAACTGTAAAACCGAGTCAGACACAAACGGTATTAAACCAACTTTTCATTTCATTCATCACTTTTTAGTCAGATCACAGCCATCCTGTGTGCTGATATGTATTTACACTGGCTCTGATAAATGAACTACGAGCACACACTTTCGATATTGGGATTATGCATCTTTGAATTTGATTGTGCGTATTTATATAATAGCTTGTCATGAACTTGGAATGTTGAGTTGGGAATCGTGCTGTTGTCTCTTCAATTATTACGAAAGAAATTGCACTGTACTGTTTATTCTTGCATTATAAACGTAGCTTATAAAAATACGTATGTATATCAATACTGCGGAAACTGAGAAAGGTCAAAGTTGTGTGTGTAAATCTCAATCTTTCTCATTTATTTTTTGTCTAGCCAAGTAACTCAATTCCAAAAGTTGTGTTGCTATTAGCTATTAAACTTTGAGTTGAGTTGTTGCTATTAGGGCAAATCCATTATCCGTTCAACTCCAAACTATAATTTTCTTTGACATTGTTGCTGTTTTTCATTATTTCATTACAAAATTGTTGAAAGTTTTGCATATACAACAACAAATGCAGAACAATATATCATGCACATACACACATCAACTTGCACACACGTTAAGTCACTTTAAAAACTATACACATTACACATGTTGTTTATTTGGGATACACTGCCATTGTTACACTTGATTCTTTTTTCTATGTACGTTTTTTTCTCCAGCAAAAGAAATGAGAAGAACTTGCAAAAAAATATTGTAATGAAACACTAATCACAAGGAAGGCTTTGATGATGGATTATGCTAAACGGACACACGCTGCACATTGTTGATGGTGATTGTTGACCTCAATAAATAAAGACATGAGATCACCATTGCATTATTGTTTTTCCAATATTTCCACCCAAATTACTGCTTATTTATACTTTATTTTTTATTATTACTTCATGATCCTCATTCCTCATAATGCGTTTTTGAGGGAGAAACTTGAGACGTTAGAATCCAACTGAACTATTGTATTGTATATTATCAACTTCCGTCAAGTTTGACTATAATAGTAATTTAAACGTTAATGCCAGTCCATAATCGATTTCAATAGCAGTCACAAAAACAGTTCACGACTTTTGTACCTTTTTTATAATTTTCTTTTAAAAATAACTTAAATGCTAAATTTTAATTATTATCAGTAAAATTAGATGAGCTAATTAGCTACTTTGTGTAAATTTTAATATGGCAAAAATAAAATAATATTGATTTCGGATCGTCGGACGTACAGAGAGCAGCTATTGAAATTGACCCAACTGATTCGTCCGGTAAAAGGATGTAAACTGAATAATATCAAATACAGTGAGGCCAATGGCATGAATATGATGATGATTAAGAAGAAGAAGGAAGACGTTCCTTGGTTCGTGTGCTCTCATGTGACTGAAAAAAAATTTGAAAGGTAAGTACAGGTAAAATGCTGGTCTAAAAGTAAAAGATGAAAGAAGAAGCAGAAGAAATAGAGAAAAAAAGCTTTCGATTCAATTGAAGAGGATTTCTTCCGTTGGCATCAATTCTTTCGCCGTCTCGCCATCAGCTTCTTTCTCTCTCTCTCTCTCTCTCTCTCTTTTAGATAAAGATATGTAGATCTTGGAGCTACTGCCGTAAATAAATAATATTCTCACATATCACTATGAACAAATACACCTGCATCTACGTGTATTTACTTACTTATATATTATGATATAGAACATACTACACATTTTTTGTGCGTACAAAGTCCTGCACATAGATCTGTAACACAACAGAGTAACCGTAAGTATATAGTACATACATTACACACTTTTAAATGTTTTCTTATGTACTAAACTGACATATATCTAAATATATAATGTGTATGTTGTATGTACGAGCATAATGAAACCATCACACAGAAAAACTAATTTTTTTACCCCACAAAGTCGCCGCCTATAAAGCTCATTAGTGAAAAAAATGAAGAATCACACAGTGCCATATAGACACAGATAACAAATATATAATATAATATATCTTGCATGTGAAAGAGCACAACAGCTATCTTGTAGGAAAGTAAAGGTGTAATAACCCCTCATAATATAATATTTTCACTGCCCAACACCAAATGATACTTATTTTTGAAGATATGCATGATGTTGTGTGTAATACATATATTTATGTATAATGTCTAAATAATAATATAAGTATACGTACATACTACACACTACACACAGCTACCCGACACAAAGGTATTTGGGTGGTTCATTATGATATTGGTTTGCTATGGTTTGGTTTGGTTTTGGTCAAACTCAAAAAAGAGCAAGAGCGAGAGACCGAGTTTAATTATAGTTATAACTTTATAAGTAAGGCGGTAATTGAAAACAAGTCTAGAACTTCTCTTCACGCATATACATACATACCTACATCTAAATACTTACATCCTGCATTCTAAATCAAATATATTATACACGTTAGATGCATTATTGTATGATGATACAGTCATCTTTATTCCGTAAGTTAAGTTATGTTTGCTGTGTGTTATTATTTATTAAAACTCAAGCTGTCAAAAATGCATAAGCACTTGTACATGCATGTAGATATAGACAAGTATTAAGTACTGCAGTACTATTATACATATAGCAAGTAAGCTAGAAAATGTACAAAATATCATAGATAAATATATAGGTAGAGTTTTATTTTCTTGGTTTTCTTTTCGGTTCGATTCACACTGTCAAGTATTTGGTGAGCAGCTGAGCTCGTCAATTTTTCTTGAGCTTCTCTATATACTTCTACTTCCCAACTTGTCCAACATTTCAGAGCTCTACACGTATAGTGTATGTATATAATATACAATATAATACTGTGTATCAAGAATAAATAAATTTTTTTGCAAATATTGTTGTGTACATATAGAATACGAGATGAGATGAATGTGTGAGAAAAGAGAAGTGAGATATGAAAAGAATTCTTCTTGTGTACATGATCTGTTCTTTCTCTTTCAGAGTTTACGTTCTTGGTTTGTTGGTTCACAAATGAATAGCGGATGTCCACGGACGGAGAGGGAGAGAGAGCAACGTGTAATATTGTACAAATTTAATATTAATAGAGCTATTTCGTGCTTGTAGTTTGATGTTGCTGGTCAGACACAAATTTTTTTATTAGTTCTATACATAATTATTATGCATCTAAAGATGGTACATTTGTAAATGGTTAGTATTTAGTATCACAATTAAAGGTCCTCTACCTACGTATGTATGTATATTATAAATATGTATATTCGAAATGTAATGCTTTAATTGAATA
>JAQIVE010000068.1:0-60148 GCA_034698285.1 Sminthurinus bimaculatus
ACGCAACCAAAGTGCATAAAATTTGTAATTTCTCCCCTGCATCCACTAATTGCTCAGCATTATAATTATCGGCAAAAATTATAATTATACACTGCACAGCAAAACTTAACAAAACTTTGAATTTTGTATTTTGTACAGATTCACGACAGACCTTATACCCCATGAGGGAGTTTCAGGTTGATCTTTTAAGTTCACAACTTTAATGGAATGAAAAAATTGTTTTACAAAGTTTTTTCATAGTTCATTCTCCCACATTTTTCTCCTATAAATTCTTTTAATTGGCTATGCAGTCGTTTTGAAAAGCAAAGGTAAAGGTAAAGACCAAGACAAAGACGCATAGCGATGGAAAGCATCCGTGTCCTCTTTTCACGAAAAAAAAACCAGAAAAATTCTGTAAAATGTTTTATAATTTCTAATAAATTATCTAGACTGCTTAAATAGTACAAAACTGTGAGTGAATGGCAAGTCTCGGAGAAATTGTTAAGAGTGCATAGAATACAGAAAAAAGGAGATGATTAGAATGCTTCCAACAACTCTATCCTGTTGCTGCTGTTGCCGTGTATTCATAAAATTACTCATTAACGAGTTTGATTTTTTCGACTAAAAAAATCCACGGTTGATTTATAGACACAGTAACAACAAGAAAAGCAGAGTGTAGTCCAGAATTTCTTGATTTTCGTCTCCTTCCCGTATGTACATATAATACACATTGTATTGTATTTTGTATAAACATAATCATGTATCGAATGTGTAATATACAACTTCTTCTTCTTCGTGTCCCACACAAAAATCCACATCCACAAGTGAAGTGAATCTAAAGTCAGAGCCAAAGTAAATTCATTATACAAACAAAGGGAGAAAAGAGAGACAAAAAGAAGGATGAGCAAAACAAAGGTGATAAAATTTAAACAGAAAATAATACAAAATATTATACAGGCTACACAGCAGAGGGTCACAGGATGGAGGCTTTAAACACAAAGTAAGGGACAATGTAGGGGAGAGAGAAAACAAATAATGAATAGGATTTTCTCTCTATGATTCCAAACTAACAAAGTATCTATACGTTTCTTATTCTTTGCCTTCTTATCCTTGTTAAAAAGTTTATGCATACATACATACATCTAGAAATACAAATACCTACACAAGAACTATCTCCATTGTGCTGTACTTTGTAATTTGTATCGCGTTGTATGTTGTGTTGTATTGTTTTGTATTGGAAATTGCAATACTGCAATATATAGACAGAAAAAAATTAGCCCAGCGTTCATATTCATATAACGATAGCGTTTAACTGTGGACTCCATACCGTTTGTAGTTGGTATACAGCGTGCGTCTATCCTTTTTGCCATAATTACCTTTAAATCATGTAGGGACGAAGTACAGAGAGACAGAAATTGTATACTGTGAGTGTGTATGTGTAGAGAGAGAATCGTTCACCGCGAGAACGAAGGAGAGAAAAAACAAAAGAAAAGTCTATAAAGTGCACCCTATGAATCATTCGTAACCTGACTGCAGTCTCAGCCTCGGCTCAAAATCTCAACTCTTGCCATTATTATTATTATTATTATTACTACATATTATCATTATGTTCGGGGTGAAACAGTATTGCTCGATAGTCTAGTCAGTAATGAGTCGTGGAAAATAAATGAGCCTTCCTCACTCAACTTTGTTATTCTTTATTCATTTGTTAGTCAGTCGTTTATATTCTTCCTTTTCTTCGTCTTTTGCTCTTGGTTGCTCACAACTTGAGAGCCATTTCACTTTGTTTCGTTTCGTTAGTTGTTACCGTTGTTAGTCGTGGATTTTTTTGCATACAAATAAAGTGTAGCACGTACATGTAGTTACAAAATACATACCGTGTATGTTTGTAGGCAAAAAAGCAAAACATGTACATAAGTACAGCCAATCTGGTTCGTACTCTACCGTACTGTACTCTTTACTCTCTGCAAAATCAAATTAGTTGTCTCTCAAATGCCTGCTTGACATGACTAAAACTATTATTATTATGTTGATGATTATGGAGAAAATCTATAGCAGTAGAAGAAAATATAGATTGGAGATAACTAGCCTGGTCTCATTTTATTCCCTGATAACGACACCATACATCCATAATCATGTTGAAGCAATTTTATATCATAACATATTAGAATAAGGCTGTACTTAGGTATGTACACACAACATAGACAGCCAGGTCTGTGTACTTTTGCGGATGTTGCCGGAGAAATAAAAAGAGAGAAAAACCACTTCGTTCCTATCAATCATTTTCACAACCCCCAAAACTTGTTGATACTATAGACGTTTTGCTATCTCGGCTCTTTGTCTTGGTTGTTTGCTGTTGTTTTTCTTCTACTTTTTGCTGTGGCATTCTGGTTCTTCCCCCACTCATTACCATATCGTATCTTTTTACGGTCTCATTTATCCACATGCATAGGTATCTTAATACAATACAATACAATGTGATACGGTTTGTGTGTATACATATAAAGTGATACGATATGATACGACACGATAAGATATGTATATACATGTATGATATTATATGGTAAACGGAGCTAATGAAATGATTTTGTTTTCCATTCTATATTCTATTTCATCTCTCTTGGAATATTATGTAGATGTATGTGTAATGTTTATGTATACATGTAGAATTTCTTAACCCATTAGAGATCGACTAGCAGCCTAGTCTAATGAATAGCGAAGGATTGGATTTGAAAATCCAGTCGGAGGAGAAGAAACAAAGTAGAAACAAACATGTTTCATCTTACATCTTATCCTGTCTACATGTACATATATGTATCTACGCACGTATATGCATAAAGTGTAATATAAAGTATTCTATAAAAACTAAATGTAAGGTAAATGAATTGTGAATGTGTAACTCTGTATACATGATAATGTTCAATATGGATTATGATGATGATGGATCTAAATGGTGGTCGTAATATATTGCACTTTGGGATTTTCTGGAGAATTTCTCAACTTTTTTCGACGTAAAACAAGACTTTGACCTTCCATGGTCTATACGAAATACATAATAATGGTAATACCAACAACATGAAACGAATTTATTTCAAAAGTTATGCATAAAATGTACCAATACAGTAACTATTTGAATGAAAAATAGATGAAGATTCTCATGCATTACTGTAGGTATATATTATATTGCATAATATTTTGTTTCAAAAGCTTATAATATTTTATAGTGAAATGCTTGGAATTTTAAGTACGGAGCAGTTAAGTTAGGCGTCATTTCACTTTGTTGAAGATTTTGAACTGTTTGAATATGAAATTAGTTGAAAAAATTTATAGTGCAGTCAGTTTGATAGAAAAACTGTAATATAGAGTTTAATGCTCGCATCATCGCCGCAGACTCTTCTACATAATATAATGCGAGTATGAATATGAGTATGTATGTATATGAATGTAAGACGAAAGGACGGACGGACAGGCAACAGGCGGACAGAAAGCCAAAAAGCCGAAGCCGAGCTCTATGGAAAATGGGGGAAGATCAAGAGGAAGAGTATACATACAGGACTTTCGTGTAGTTTATGAGAACAAGTTGATGTTGATGGTTGATTTGACACATCTTCATCTTCATATCAAGTCAAATCATCCGCTTTTCTCATCCTCATTCTGATTACCACCGTGACTTATGATATTATTTATTATGCATGCACAACAACAACTGCGGTTAACATTGTATATTGTATACACACAAATTCATTCAAGTTCTTAGCTAACAGGTTAAACTCTTGAGACTTGGACCAGCAAAATTTAAACGCTCTAATTGCCTTCTCCAGATGAACAAAAAATGTATCGTTTTTTTCTCGTCTCTCTTCACAGTTACCTCTCTCTCTCTCCCATAGTTAGAAGAATAGTTACAATATCACGTTCACGTTTACGCTCGGATTTACTTTGCATTCTATACGTTCAAGTTACTACCTACTCATTAATTCATTAATATACCACCCTGGATTTCCTTATTTATACTGGTGTGCGTGCATTTAAATTTTCTCTTCGATCTTCTTGCCTTTTTTGTATCGTCCGAATTATTTTTCCCCATTGTTTCTCAACAAACAAGCACGAAATATATGGACGATGAAAAATTCTTTTTTTTCATCGTCTAAGTCAAAGAGAAGATCAAAAGCTTTATCCTTTAAATCCCTTTAAATTCTCCCAACTAGGCTGACTATAAAGTAGCGCTGAAAAGTGTGACGCACTAAAAGGACTAGAAAATCGTGAGAAATCGTTTGTTCTCAGTTCGTCACATCTTATTTTCCTTTGCATATACATATATATTGGATTCGATTGCATTTAATTGTAGTGCAATTCATTTGCTTTTATTTCATTGAGATTGAGAAATTGTTTCCGCAGTGGGGAATTATATCATTAATTGTTACAAAATAATGACGTGAGCTACATTGTATACATACATTTTACATATGTATTGTGCATACATGGATTCCAATATCCCAAATGTATCTAGAAAAAGTAAGGAGAAAAGGAAGATGTGCGAGGTGAATATATATTTGAAAAAAAGGAGAGGAGGGTGAAAAAGATGATGTATATAATTCATATTATTTTAATATTAGTGGCATGTATAATGATAGCCATTGTTGTAGTTTAAAAGTATTAAATATGTAATATGTATGTATGTGTATAAGAGATAAAAGCCTGTCTCTTGTGAAGGTAAATCTTGACTTGTGTGTGGAATTAATGAGTAGTTTGGTAGTTGAGGACTATCGAATGATGATAATGTATTACATACCGCTTTTTTCGCACAGCAAACCAAACCAAACCATCTCAAACCAAAGGCAAAAGGTGTAAGAAAGATCGACAGACAGAGAGAGAGAGAAACTATAAAAACATTAAGATGATTACTCTGAAATACTATACAAATTGTTATTATTATTAGTTAAAGGTGAACATTCAGTGATTCGACAATTCGCACCCACCGCAGTGTTTGTCTTCATCATCATGATTTTTATTTTCCTCCCCACCACACACAGAGCCTCTCATTATCGTCATTATCATTACTTTATATTTTATGCACACATTTTTCTACCCAAAAAAACTGTACAAAATGTCGCCGTGCAATTTTTTCCTCGTGCAAATAACATACACACACACTCTCACACACCATAATATATTACATATATCTCTAGTTAATGTTTTATTTGTGTGTTACACACATTATATCAAATATGATTATATTATGTCCATAGTACTTATACACTATATATGTATTAACTATATGTAATATCTTAATATTATATTAGATTATCGTACAAAACAAAAAAAACAAAAACAAATGTGTGTCTGCACAGTCTACAATCCACAAATATGAATTGAAATATAAAGTTCACTGGCTTTGTGCCATTTTATTTTTTATTCTAGTGTTGGTGTTGGTCCCATCTCTCAAAAAGGTTTGCAAATTTTTGTCCTAGAAATATTATCATTATCATTATTATAGTCCTTTTCTTTTTGTGTATGGAATATATGTAATATATAGAAAAGTTATAGCCATTTTCTTGCATATTTTTTCTTTTTTGGGAAGAAAATGATAAGAAGAGGACAAGTGGCGAGAGAGTTAATATATATAGTATATATAACAAAATGTAAAGATGATGAGACAGAAAGGTGATGAATAATGGGTGCTCTTAACATCAATCGTTTACTCATTCCTTGGTTTTCTCGATTTGTGCATATTATATTCTCGTGAGATATACATACAATATACATACAAAGAAAGATGGACAAACTAGCAAACAAAGCAAAGGCAGATGAGTAGAAAACACGCACAAATCTCAATTCTTCCTCTTTACAGAATATTATAAAGAGCCTCAGCCAAAATGCCAAATTACAAGCCTAATGTGTCAAGCAAAACTGTTGGGGGATCGCGCACATCATCATCATCATCGTGGTTCATATTGCGGATTGCAACATCGTAAACAATTTGAGCATTTTCTCAATATTAAAATTAATTCTTCTCATTCTTCGCTTTTTTTCTTCTTCTTTTGACTATGTTTCCTTGAACGAACACATTTGTAAATCACAGGTATCAATTTTCCTACAGACAGTCCTACACTTTATACCATACACAAATACAAAAGGCTAGTAGAAAATATGCATTAGAGAGTCCATAATGATAATAATGTTAAAATTCGTAAAGGGATAAAAGAAATATAATAACATAATAGGTTCACAATAATAGTTATTGAAGGGGTACACACTAAACGCTCAGCTGTCAGCATATCACAATCCTCTATAATATATGTATATACTTACAATGTTATGATTCGTGTGTATGTACATACCTATAGTTATTCACTTACGCATCATCGTCTGCAATCACCTCTCATCTTACAAAAGTATGCATGTATGTATGTATGTATTAGACGAGACTAGATATTGAAATGGAATGAAACGAATGTTCATGATAGCATTTATTTTTTTGGAGCAAAATAAATATGACATCGAACATCAAGTCTATGTCGTTTATATAACTGCTTGTTTGTATTGTATGGGTGTCTGTCCGTTCGTCCGTCTGCTGTGTGTGAGGATGATACACATGATCTGTCTGTCTATACAGAGATACAGATGAATGAAACTCTAATTAATGGTTAAGAGAGGGAGAGAGAGAGTAAATTTGCATGCTAAGAGCTCAACTTCTTTTGATTTACTTTTGCTTTGTTTTGATGTGAGTTGACTTGACTTGTGTGTTGCGTGGAAACTTTTTTTATGCGTAAAGAATTCGACTCATCTGCTTTTTGATCTTCTTCTCCGTCCTCTTCTCCTCCTAATGTATATGATTATCATTGTGTGCTGTTGTTATCTTGTTACAGAAATTATGTATATTTGCTATAGATTACATCCTCTATTTACTGTTTACTGTGTATGTATATGATGTGTAGTACTATTATTTGCATGCCAAGCTCACGACAATAACAACAAGGATGATGATGATGATGATCATTCTCTCCATTTTTATATATGTCTGATCATCTTCTATTAACTATATTACTCTCATGTGTATGATTAGGGTAATTAATCGACTCATTTTGATGTTTGCCTTCCAACAAGCCAAGAAGCTGTAGTCATTTATCTGTATCTTGTTACACATTTATTATAAAATTTTGCAGGTTATATAAATATGTACACACAGAGTTTTCCTTCAAACTCACTGTGAACAATTTATGCAGTTTACGGATTCCGCTAACAAACCATTACTATGACGGTGACGATGACGCGGACGATGTGTTCAAGTAAAAATTCCTTATTGCTCATTGTACGCTTGTGCTTTTCTTTTTGATTTTCCCCTAGTCAATGTTCAATACTTGCTACAATTATTATGATTATATCACATGCATTGTCAGTTTATGTTCAATTGTTGATGTTGATATGTACATATGTATGCTCATGTGATGTGTGATTCACGTTCTTTTGAAGATATGTATGTATGGATGTGTAAAATGTCTAAAAATTATCTGCACATAATATTTTGCTCCGAGACATAATTACAGGTGCAGTTCACATTTTTACACAGTTTAATACACATATTATACATGAGCGGAGGTTGGATGAACAGGAGCAAAAGGAGTTAATTGCAAAAAAGTGAAGATGGATTTGTTGGTGGTTTTGTGTGTCTGTGTGTGTAGTAATTGAAGATACAAAAGTGTATTACATATTACAATAATGGATGTGTCTACTTGTGCATAATAATGTGTATTAATACATAAAAATTCAGTGTAGCAGTTGAAGCTTGAGCTCCTGCTCCTGCTCCTTTTCCATCGTTGACTGACTGACTTCTGACTCTCCTTCTGACAGAGGCAAATTAGGCATTTATTAGATAAATCAAATTGTTTCATCTCATCTTTTTCCTTCCTCTTGCTCACGAACATTCGTATGTGTAACAATGATGGAAGACGCAAACTAAGTCAGAATTCATTCAACTTCATTCACTATTTTAATATAGAGAAGGCTGTCTTACAGTTGGTTCTTTCTGTAGCTTCTACATTTGAACTAAGAAGAGTAGAGTAGAGCAGACGGTAGCCAAAACTGTTGATTTGATTTTGAAAAGTTGTTCCGCACTCGCCGCGCTTTAACCATGTGCATATATATGTATGATGATAAAAGAGATGATGAAAACATTTAATTTTTAATTCCAAGAATATGCCTAAAGCCAGGCAAAAAAATGAGAATGAAAATGAAATCTAATCTAATTCAGCTGGAATTCTGGTGTATCAGGAGTAGTTTGAACCAAGTAAAGAGTTTTTCGCCTGCCTTTCTCACGGCTGGAGCTCGCTCTCTATTACTTACCTTTTTCTATATGTGCTATAAAATAATATTTCCTCGTCATTTACTGTATCATGTATATTAACAATGAAATGAACGGCATTGGATTCTATTGCATTGCATTACATTACTCAACACACAATTATGATGATGATGACGACGACGATGAGGATTGTACAGGGTATTTATCCACAGATTATTACTGTAAATAACTACGCCCACAGAAGCTCCAAAGCTCCTCCAACTTAAAGTAAAAAGGGAGCAACAAGTGCTTTTTTTATCGCTCAAACCTCTACTCGTGTAAAGAGGAATAAGAAGTCATACGAAGAACAAGCATTCAGTCATAGGGAGAGAGGGAGAGGGAGAGAGAGAAAATACTCATGTTTTTGTCTCAGTCCACCCCCGTCTAACCTCGACCACTCTTAAAGCTCTCAACTCTACTCAATGTACAACTTGTACAAAACAGAAGAAAGAATGAATGTAGATCCACTCAAACTCGGAACAAAAAATATAGTCTAAATACCTTCACAAATGCTAAATACACATGCACAAAGTTTGTCCATGTAAAACGGAATAAGAGAAGATTCTTGTTTCTCAGCTTCCTAGTTAAAATGGAATATGTTATGCAATACATACGCAAAATCTTATCCTCGTAAAAATTCTCCGACTCATGCACATACAAAGAACCCCCTGATTTTAGCCTTGTTTGTCTCAACTTTTTCTAGGATGAATAAACGAAAAAAACGGAAAATTCCTCGCTAAATAATATATAATTAATTTCATTTTATCTCCATTTTACAGGTTTCTACTCATATTTACCTCTTTAAAGTTTAGAACTTGCAAATTATATCATGTATGTTTGTATAACCAATCCATATGGTAAATACATGGGAAAAGTAAATGCACAAATTTTATTTTTGAACATGCCAATTTTAACATGGAAAAAATATAGACCACTTTTCTACTCTAGAATGTATAAAGGGGTAAATTATGATTCTTTTCATACAGATTTGAGTGAATATATGTAGTAATATGTAATGTGGATGCATACACATATTACATGTACATAATTTTGAACTTGAAAAGCTATTGTCCGTGTTCTTTACTTATTTTTATAATAATCAATCTTATGTGTGGATGCTAGAAAATTGTCTCCTGCCGATGTCTACCACCGCTCTTTAAATTGCAATATAAATATAAATAATAATAATAATAATGCAACTTGATGAAGTTAAACTGACTGACTGTGTGTATGCTTTACTGATTGTGTACATACATATGCATACATGCATATTACTATTACCATTATTATAAAAAATGATTTGATGTTTGTTTGCTGGTGGAGAGCGACGGCGAGAGGGAAGGATGAAAAATGGAAATAGAAACATATGTATATATCACACGTTACAATAAAATCCACATAAATATATAATGTGGCTTGGGGACGCTGAGAGAAAGGGAAAGACATGGTGGTTTTTAGGATTTAGCTCGGATAAAAGGTACTTATATCCACCGAAGAAAAGGAATACATCAAGTTTAGTGATTTGGACTTGAAGTGCTCTCTCAGGTGATTCTCAATCAAATGAGGAACCAGAAAAAGCAACAAGCTTTTCTGTCTATCCTCCATTTACACATGCACACACACACACACACACATTGAAAATTTATATAAAAAATGATGGTTGATGATGTGACTGTGACTTGAAATAAATAAATATATCTCTAGACTCTCTTATGTGTAGCTATATTGTACAGAAGAAATGGAAGAATACATGTGTGAAGAATAGAGGAAGAGAAAAAGCTACATGAATGAGACAAGTAAGAGTACATAATATGTAGATGTGGATGCACATGTATGCATGTATATTATCGTGAATAGGGCCCAAGTTGTTGGAAGTTGGAAGTTGAGTTGGATTTGGAGAAATGAGAATCGAGAATGAAGTGGAATGAAGTGAAGTGCTCTTTTCAAAACGGATTTTTCAATTTTTCATATCGGGCAAGAAGAGAGTTTTGAGTAGAGAGAGAGAGAGAGGGAGAGAAAAGTCTGTATGTAAAATGTATGTAGTTATACCCACTGCCACTGTCACTGCCTTTACCTGTAAAATGAGTGTGCCTATCTGTGTGTATAATGCGTACCTTACATATGTACTTATTCAAAGTTACCTACCCCAGTCCTTCTTTTCATCCAACTTTTTTGCAATATTTATCTGGCTGGACTTTCTTTGTCTGCTATGACATCTCCCTTCTGTCCTCTTCCCCTTCTCTCTTTCTTCCTCTTGTATGGAGCTTTTGAAGTGGGTGACGTCGAAGTATTTATCAAAATTTACACTGAATAAATGATGGAAAAAACCGTGTCACAACAATAACAACCGAGAGCTAAATACATACACTCGCACGTACTCTGTCTATAAATGTACATACATATTACCTAGTTATGTATGAAGTATGAATACGGTGTGTGTGTGTGTGTGTTTCCCTGTTCCCCAACCAAGTCGACCCCAACTTTTTACCAGAGTTTAAACATTTTACTCTTTCTCATCATCATAATCATTGACAACATCTCCACGCAGCATCAACTATCAACTTGGACTATCAACTTGCATCCCTTTTTTCTTGTGTGACCAAGATCAAAAATACGGGGAGTTGAGCTAAATTGTCTCACTGTTCTCTCATCGAATTTCTCAACTTTACTCTTTCATTCGGGAAAATGACAAATGGAATGAAATAAAATAGAATAAAATTTTAAGTGTGTGTATATTTGTGCATATGTGCATGTGTATGTGTGTGTGTGTCTCAAGTCTCAAGTCTAGAATCTCAATTGAGCGTGGATTATTTTTTGTATTTTACTATTACAGTTTGAGTATCTGTTTTATTTCCTCGGTCTATTCTCATTATTACAGTCAGAGAGAGAGAGAGAGAGGAGGACAGTCTTGGGTAGTCTTCAGTGTATTGTATCAAAATGGGAATGAAAACGTGGAGAACATTAATAAATGTTACAAATATCAATGAACTGAAATGAAATGAAATGAAACGAGGAGAGGAGAACAAACCCCGAGACTTGACAACACGTTCTCCGCTCTTTCTGTCTCTCCCTGTCTCTTTCTTTCGTTTGGTCTGTTATGACATCCTTTTCTATTTTTGTGACCGTTTCAATTTCATCTTTTTCATTCAACTCATTGAAGCAACTCCCAAAGTTTTCTTGCTCTTCTCCTCCTTTTCTCCACAGTTCCAGCTCCGTTTCAGTTTCAGTTTCAATTTCAATTCAAGAGGAGCAGAAAAGAAAAATAGAGACACAGAGAAAGAGAAGGACCACGACAACGACAATGACAACCTTTGCATAACATAGGGCATTGTAACTATGCATATGTAGTTAGTCATAATAGTAATAATATTCAATCTTTACGGGGGAAAGTGAGGAGTCCCTCATGTCATTTAGGATCTTTTTGTATGCGTGTACTTGTTTGTGTGGAGAATGGGAAATTTCCCTTGTTCATTATATCCACAATATGTTGCATTGTGCAGAGTGCTTTACTTTTATAAAAATACCAGATATTCCAGCTTGTGTGTAATGTTGATTAATCTCTCATGGACTTTTCTAATTAATCAATTTCAAGGACCCTAACCATTTTACTCGGAGAATATTACACATAAATTAGCCATGTGCATCGCGTCCCGTCTATATGTACTTGTACACTTTGTGAAAAAATCAACGGACTTTTGCTATTTTGATCATTCTTGTCCCTGTCCCGCTCAACACTCAACAAGTTGTCATAATTAGCAGTATTTAATTAAAACTCCAGCCCTTATACATATTTTATTCTCTTACTTCTCTTTACTTTTCCTACGCGTAATTCTACGTGGAAATGCTCAAATGTTGACGAAAGCAATGCTTCTTATTATTCTTATACAACTTCCATAAAGCACATACACACATAAAAAGTTCTACTCCGTGCATACTAAAAAATTGTGATTATCAAGACGAATGATCGGAGCTGAATAGAAAGGAAAAAAGTGTAAGAGAAAAGGAAAGATTAACTGGAGAAGATGAAGCTGAGGGTAGAGGATGAAAATGAAGGCTGGGGAAGAAAACTTATGTGCAGCGTGCTCCGAGCGTTCATGTAGATTGTAAATAAATTGTAGATAGTCATCAGTGAACCAATTCACCTCACCTCTCGCTTCGAACTTTGAACGAGCTAACCTGAGCTGAATTGAATTCTCAGTCTATATTTTCAGTGTGAAGTGTAAGCACATCATACTGTATATGTATATCTATGTGGTGTAACATGTATGATAAAATGTATTATGTATTGATATATTATACGGTGAAGATCTCCAATAAATCTTGAGGCAGATAAATATTTCCTTATCCCGTCTGTAATCACTACATTTTGTGACAGTTATACACACACGAAGGTGTTCCTTCGTTCCCTCCATCGAGATCGAGATCCAGCCACGCAGTTTAAAGCGTATAATATATACTGTATACTGTACAAAGAAATCACAGGCAATTCATCTTTCCTCAGTTTAAACAAAGCAAAATTCGGCAAGTCTAAACTCATTACTCTTCGCATGGAATCGAATGAAAGAAAGCATCTCAAATTCAGACTTGACAGGTCATTCAATATCAATATTCGCATGATTCACACGGACAGTGCAATTTCAATTTCAATACACATACATACATACAGGGTAATCTCATACCAAGCTTTTCATTCAGCCAACAAAATATCTATTAAACAAGAGATAAATCTTCATCTTTCGACATTTTCCGATAGCATATAGTCTCAAGACAAAATCTAAAGATTTTAGATTAATAAATCGCTCGCAATATTATTCTTCTTGTTCAATCTGATTCACCAAAAAAACGATACATAAAGATACAATGCATGCTGTTTTTCTGGGTGAAATATGAAAATTAAAAACATATTTGTTCAACACAGATGTCACAAATAGTATGGATTAGAGTTTGCAGAAAAAACATTGAAAATGTGAGAAATTTATTGCTTTACGAACTTTCGGATTATCTGTTGCCGATCTAGCGATCTTACAGAACAATAACAATAATCATAATCATAACTAAAGTAATGGTGGTATTGCGTAGGTTTTAATCGTTATCGTTTGCACTTGGTGAGTTGTGAGTTTTCTTGCGCTTGCGTTTTGCTTTGTGTTGCCAAGCGAAAAATAAAACAAAATCTCAACGTCTAACCTCACTCGCTTTGAGATAAAAAGACAAAGCATGTAATATACAAATATTAGTCTAGCTTTTATTTCAATCTCAAAGTTCAATGTGTGTGTAAATGATAAATGTGTATATGTGTGTGTGTGTGTGCATTGGCTTGACAATGTGTATTACATAACATCTACATTGTACAAAATACGTACCGTGCAATATAGTTTGCATAGATAGTACAGTGTCGTATACTTGAAAAGTGCAAGCAGTATTAAGTATCTGAGAATTTTTGCGGTTCCCCTTATGCCTGTATCCATGTCTGTCTGTTCTTTTGGCTTAAGTCTAAGACCTTCCTGTGCAATTTTCTGATGTAACCACATTTTTACACACCAAAACAAGAACAAGACAAAACAACAACTTGACCAACAAAAACCAAATATCAATAATTGGATTGTACTGCAATCTGCTACAAAGCCGTGAACTACAATTATAATTTCTTTGACATAATAATGGCTGTAATAATAATCATAATGCATCAGAATGTTATATTATAGCAATCTAAATTTTGCAACATGCGTTTTTGCAATGCACAAAAGATATACAGAATGCTTATGAGGATAGAAACAGCATCTCAACTCTAGTCTTAAATCGCCCCTGACTCGGTTCCGCTAGCGTATTTACTGCGTTATCATCAGATCTTTAATCTCGTGCTCACTCCTGTTCCAATTCTGTATTATGGCAACCTTTACCGTGTTGAAACTAAACTGCGATCTTATTCAACATTTTTCACGGCTATCCGATAGTATATTAATTAACGAGCTGCCAATTTTGAGTCGTTTAATTAGTGTGTTACACAATTGTTGCAAAAATAAACGGACGTTTTTTCGCAAAAAAAAAAGCACTTTCATCATAAATGCTAAACGTCTCCCAGAGAACGTTTACTCACTTGGACTTGAACGTTTTGACCAAACCCATCAAAATAAACAGAGATTTTTATCGATCTTCAGGAAGGAAAAAATCGTTGTCATTGCCTTGCTCCTGTTTCAAACGTGACAAAACAAATAACTTCGTGCTATCGATACTAACAATCCGGATTAGCTTCCCTTGGCTTGTGCGGCCGATCAATTTTTGAGTTTGACAAAAGACGAACAATTTTTTGAGCGTATTATCTCGCTCATTTTTTGTCCACGTTTTTGATAATGATAATCATGATGACACAAAGATAGTTTTATTCCATGTGTAAAAAACGGAGACAAGGGTTGAGAGCCGGAGAAAAGAGAGCGACAGAGGAGATGAGAGAAAGAAAAAAAACTGAGGAAAGGAGAGCTGCTCTACGTATCGCGGATTGTACATAGAGCAAGAATCAAAGTCAGACTCGAAGACGAAGGAAAAAGTTGAGAAGGAGCACAAGAAAAAGTAGAGTGTCATCTTGTCATAATTCATCACTGAAAAATGTTTCTTCAACTTTTCACGTCATATCAAACAAAGGGGGAATGGAGAAAAAAGAGGGCAGTGAGAAATATTTTGGGAGGCAGAGGCAAACAAAATCACATCGTACAATCATCATGGAAAATCATAGTCTATATAATATTTCCGAGCATACGACCGATTTTACTCTTTTTCTTTTCTCTCATTATTTGTCTTTACTTTATTCCGTTTTATATGATATCTATTCTGTTGGGTTGGACCATTTCTTTTGCATTTCATTGCATGTCATGGCATTTTATATTGTATTTTATATTATAAATAATTTCCGATTCCCAATGTTCAATTCTCAATGCCTGCTTTGGTGCTTCGCCTTGCCCTCTGCGATTTACGAAGCACAATGAGGAAACAAAATAATTTTCTACTTTATAGAATTTATTGGATGATGACTAGCAAAATTTTGAAATGGAACATTGAAAAACCATTCCGGCTTTCGATATTTACTTTGACTTTATATGCTATTCAATCAATCTGGATTTTTGCCCCACGCCAAAGAAAGAATAGGAAAAAACGACAACTGTGAAACTGAACCAATTGGATAAACGGAGAAATGCCGATGACTCGTTACATTACATTACGTTACTTTCCTTAACATTATACACGTAACTTTACCGTAGATGTTTTTAGCCTTTTAAGCTCAGACTTATAATGTGTGCCCAGGTGCGGAAATGCGTTCGACAATCATAAATCAAAGAAAAACAGAGACACGCACAATCTCCAGCACAATCACATTCATCTTAAATCTACAGGACGACAAAACCAAGAAATGTTTGCAACGGGTCCATCGAAAAAGATTTTTCATGTTGCCTTGTCTCCTTGTCTTGTCTCACTGTCTTTTTTGAACCTTACGCTTTAAAACAAGAGGGAAAACTCTTTCACGTCCCATCGGGAACAGATAATTTCTGTAATGCATTTTTACCGTTTTTACTGTAGCGATACACTTGCTTTTTTACATAGACATTTATAACTATAGTATTTTATAAAAATACTATCATTTTTTGTTCCACATAAATTCTTCCTCAGTTATATGATTCATTTTACATTATAGCCTATTTAGTTGTTTGTTTGTTTGTGCATTGAGATCACTTCATGAGGCGAATTTCAAAAATACTAAAGAAAATTGCTTACCTTTGCTGATTTATCTGATTTGTCTCGAGGTTGAACAAAATAGTTTTATTTTAGAAATAGAATCGAAAGTGGAACTGGAACTAGAACTTGTGTTAGTTTTTTTTGTATTTGTTTTTAATCAAACTTTTCTTCCTTTGATTTGTCTGTTTGTTTGTTTATTTATTTGTAATTGAATTATGTAAGTTGTTCGGTTGACTGCACAAACAACAAAAGTCGAACGAATCAAAAGGGAGGAACAAAATATGTAATCCACCAGAAAAAAACTGGAGAACTGAGAAGAAGAGGCAGAAGAAGATCAGACTGATATGCAATGAGACTGATATGACGAGGATGTCGAGAAAGTTGACGATGATGGACTGGCGGTGCTCGGTTGGTGAGAGAAGTACATCAACTTGAACGTAAACATGAACATCATCCAGATCTGATTACATTCACTGACTTTTTACTTGGTATTTTGTACAAGATACAAACATACACACATGAACTAAAAGAGTAGCTTTTTTCTGAGCTTCTTTTTCGGCTCTTGTCATTTCACATCAACACACAGAGAAAGGAGATACGAAAGACACACATCAAGTAACCGTCAATCAAGTAATCCGTCTCTCTAAATATCCACTCAATCCTTCAATTATCTAGAGCAACAAGCGCAAGCACAAGAACAGTAAGAAGAACAAGTAGTTATAGAGTTGCTATTGATATAGCTTTTGCTATGTTAGTAGTTGCTATTGATATCACAACCGAAGGAACCACCACGTGCGTGTTCCTAGTTTCTTTCCTTCGTTTTGCTTTCTCGCACTCTTTCTTTTCCTCTTTTCACTCTGCAACTCTGTTTTTATACTTGACAGTTTTCATCATCACTCAGATTTCTTTTTTAGATAGAATCCACATTTTTATCATTACAATTTTTAATAAAAGTATCCATTTAATCCAAGGGAGGATGCAGAAATTGAAGAAGAAAATCCGTGTTTTATTTAAAAATAATCCAGAGGAAACAACACTCAGACTCAAAATCCAAAATTTTGTCAAATTTGATGAAACAGATCACAGCTATATTTAATTTAGCAAATGGTCGACGTTTGCAACTGTTTTTATTGTTTAAATTGCACTGTGTTTTCTCTGTTGATCCCGATTTTGTTTTTATAGTACTTGATAGTAGACGGTGTGTTGAACTAATAAAACGGGAATTAATCAATTTGTTTTGAGTGTATGGTATGATATGGTTTGGTGTGATGTAGTTTATAGTATATTAAACTGTATTGTATATTGTATATTGCACTGTATATAAAACGATGAGATGAATATACCCGTGCCGTATTTGTCTATGAAAGGGATACGATCCAGATATTGAAGTGTACTGTATTGATTTCTGTATTAAAGAAGGTGTCCTTGTAGTCCCGATCTGCCACAAAGTATCTCAGCCAAGACCGACTCGGAAATGACAAAGGTACCAAAGAAATTAATCTACAGGTAGTATTTACGCGAGGGGAGAGTCAAAAAGCATCCCTCTCGCACATACAAACACACACACACACATTCAAAACAGACTTCAACCCCCAACTGTAAGAGTAACCATCTATATACGAGAAGCAGCGAGTAGCGAGGAGATGAGAGTATCTCCTATAGTTTATATGTATGTATGTATGTATGTATAGACACTTTGTGCATGTGTATCATGAATCCACATGTAAAATGGAATACGCATCCGAGATCCCAACAGCTAATGCAATATAATGTAGAATACAGTCAATCCATGTTCTATACACGCACAGCCGAAGGTGCCCAAGCCGAAGGTACGCACATCAACATCAACACACAGCACACAGTTACAGAGCACAGCATCTCGAGCGCCTTTTCAATGTTCATACACATACTGCGGTGTAGAGCAGAAGAGTCGAGTAGATTGAAAGAAGAAGAAGTGCTCACATGCATAACCTTTATGTACATAAGGGATTGCCTTGGTTATTGTCTTATCGTTTCTTGTATTTAATTTTCATCTCTCTACACGGTATATATTCTGCATGTGTAGAACATGCACATTTATGTTTTGTTAATATGATTAATCCCAAATCCAAATCCAAGTCCAAGTCCACGTCCAACTTGAAGGTAAAACTTCATATGTACATATAATGTATATCGTTATAATCATATCAAAATGTGGTATAATCTTAACAACTAAATAAATGCAATCATCAGCTATATTTAACCTGCAAGGAACAAAACGACAGCTGGATTAAGAAGAAGATGACTAATTTTATTACTTTCACACTTAAACCCCTATTAAATCCAACTTTTAATGGGGAATTTGATGTTATTGTTATGGGATTATTATGATTATGATTCTTAAAAATACGACAAAAAAATTTATCAAGGATAAATTTTTGCAACCATTTTATTGTGTGTATTGCATTGAATTGTCATCTCATTGGAAGATTAAATTGAATATAGGAAGGGAATAGTATAGTCATAAAAAAGAAAAATAGAATTTGAAGGTAAAATTTTGTACATTTCTAATGGAATAAAAGTCATAATTTTACGAGAAGATGTTCAATTTATTAATGTTTAGCATTTACGAGACCGACAACATATAAGTACATACATATACCAAGAACTAAATAAAACGGAATTTGATATTTATTGAGAAGGGGGAAGAAGTAGTTAGTTATAGGAGCTTAAGAGTATTTGTATTGGTGAGTGATTTGCAATTTAAATGATGGCAATTTCCATATTTGGATCCGAATACACATGTGTATATGGAAAAAATGTTCAGTTTGAAGTTCGAGTCCAATAAATTCAAGACAGTCCCAAGTGCAAGATGCTCTGCTTTTCTGCACGTATTATTATTATTACTACTACGTTCATTATAACACTTTTTCATATGCATAAACGCACATAATACATAATAAAATATCTAGACACTCGTGCAGTACTGATATCGAACTTGTCACTATCAAATTCCTAAAGGAAGATTCACTAAAATCCTCTCCTTCTTCTTCTTCTTGTCTTTTTGCAATTTTATCTTCATACCTGCAAATCTAAGTAGATGCAGCTCTTATTTGCTTTGACATTTAACATTTATTTGGCTCTGTGAGTTTTTGAGTTTAGCCGTTATTGTTCCTGTTTTTTTCGACTGTTGTCTGTTCTCCTGTCACTCTAACTATGTATGTATGTACATTCATGCTATTCCACATAATATGTTGTTGTGTTGTGTTGTTTTTTCATATTATATTATGTTGATTTTGTTTTAAATTTTCATATTTGTACTTATACCGTAGTTTTGTAGTTGTTGAATGAGCTTATTAGTCAATTCCACCATGTACGTACAATGTGTACAACATGACGCGAAGTGTGGTGCACTAGCAGTTTGCATTAGTTTTTACAATGGTTGAGATACAGTATAAGTATTATGAATGTATGTATCTACGATGGACGATGGTAGATGAGCGATGACGTTGTGTTGAAATTCAATTTGATTCAATTCAATTCAATCCAATCTACTTAGCAACGAGATGAGGAGGAGGATGTAACAGCGTTTAATTGCTGATTTCTTGAATCAATAAAGTAATAAATGAAAAAAATGGATCGAGATACGCATCAAAAGTTTGTTTTTCTCGCACTTTTTGCTCTAGTCTGCTTTTTTCTACTCCTTCTCTGTTTTCTTTTTGAGAAGATTTTAAGCAGATTTGATAAGATTTCCTTCCTCGTGGAGCTTCGAGTTTGGTGTCGCGTTTTATGTTGTACATCATTTCAATATATTATGGGTTTATGTATACGTATGTACACTGCACATGCTGATATTATGTACATCCATCTTCCATATCAATATTCATATCCGCGCTGGATATAAGACATAAGACAGAGTGCGTAGGTATGTGGTACAGTTTAATGGTGATGGTGTAATTTAATTGTTGCGTTCGTTTGGTCGGTCAGAGACGAGAGAGAGAGACAAGACATGTGGAATGCCAAATCATCTTCACCTCTCATCTCGAAAGCAATGAACCAGCTCTGTATAATCTGTAACATAATGCATAAGATAATAAGCATAAAAACACATGCACAATGTACTCCAATATATTACGAATATACATAATACCCCGTGTATAATAATATGGAATTAATTATTCCAATTTCTATCACTATACATGACACTTGGACTTTTCTTTCCAACTTTCAACGTTATAGATATGTAACGTGCACACTGCACATGGCACAGCTTAAACTCTCGCTTACTGTTTTTGTTGTTTACCCATACATTTTGATACGATTTGACGAGGCATAAGTAGGAGCGCATGCGAAAATCAGACTACGGTACATACTGCATTGTATACATATTAATCGTCATATAGTGATTAAACGAGCTCCAAGTGAGCAAAAGAATATATATGTATATGTATGTATGAATGAAGAAGCAACAATACAGTGAAATTCTATACCATTGAAGGGATTCTTCATCTGATTTTGATTAATTTTCCCACAATGTGCGATAATCTCCGCTCCAAGTCAAATCTATATGTATGTATGTATAGTGCAATCAGTAACTGTAGGGACGGTGTGAAGATAGTCCGTTTGCATACATGAGATAGTTTGCATTACTTTGTTATTGTTCTTGTTCATTGCCAGTCGTCATTATCATCATTGTTGTCATACGTATGTATTATGTACCATAATAAGGTAATATAAAGTGTAACGTAATACAAAAGCAAAAAACACATATCGAAATGCGAGCAACGTGTAAAATATAGAGTGAATAGAAGAAAAAAAAGACTTTGAAAATTTGCAGACGATAAGGATGAAGATGAGGAAGAAGATCAAAAAGAAGAAGAAAAGAAGATGAAGAAGAGGGGAAACTTCTTTGGAATGTTTTATTGTCATCATTGTTCTTGTTGATTTCTTTGGTTCGTGGCTGAGTGGTGGACGTATAGATATAGATACATACATAAGGAATATACTGTAGATATCTAAACATACTGGATGGCTTTATATCAAAGATCAGTGCTTGCATGTTGAAGGACTTTTTTATATGCTTTTGTGCAGATTACATGCATGAATGTAGATATGTATGTATGTACATATTTATGTGTAACATTATCACTTTCTTGAGCTTTTGTACTGTTGGTTTTGTCCGTAATATGAATGACATAGTCAATGATGAAAAGTATATCAGAGTATTATGCATATCAAAGTATAACAGTTTTACACATTTTGATATCATATGCACATGTATACGTATAATATACAGGGAGCTTACTTTACATGGCCACAATCAAATCATTATCATTAAACGGCATTTATTTGTTCACAGTGTCGTCTTCATATGTACGTACAATATCCACATACTTATGCATATATGTATGTATGCACGCTCGAGCTCGCTCTGGTTGTCGTTGTTGTGTCGATTGTCGATGCGATGTCGTCCTCTTCTTCTTCTTTTTCGTCTTGTGGGATTGCCGCTTGCGACGTCTTCTCCTTGTTCACACAACAACTGTAGTTGCTCTTTGACGTCTCCACACACAAAGTTTTATCCATATGCATATTTACAATATATATGTACACTCGTCACAGTCGTCACCATGCCAATTTAATTCTTGTCAAACAGTCTGATGATCTCTTCTCCTGTTTGTCTTTTCCACATCTCTTTGACCACTCTGTGACTCTGATGACTTCTGTGAATTGACTTGACTTGGATTGTTGTTGTGTGTTGTGTGTATCTATCTATTATCTATGCATGTGGATTAATATTGAGAAGTCATCACCGCTGCATTTCATTTATGTGCATGATATTATATTATGTATCGTATTTTATTGTCCTCTATTCGGATAAAAACTCAACAAAAATGTATGAATAACGAATATACATACTTACATACATACGTAGTGATGAGATGAGTTTGTTACATTTACATTTACATTTCCACTTCCACTTATTTATTGTATTGTATATTAGTTTACACTTATATTGACTTCATTTTTATAGATTTATATTGACGAGACTAAAGTCAGACAACTTTTTTATACACATAGACACTTATTTACTTATGTATGCATGCATGTATGTACCTTGTATGGTATTATTTTGTATTACTTTGTACTATTATTACTGATCCTCTACCATATTATCATCAACACCATCAAGCTTGTTGATTGAATTATTTGGGTTCAATTGAATATGTATGATTTATAGCATTTAATGTCCAACGAGTGTACATATACATATACATATGTGTGTGTGTATTTGTTTATGTGCGAACATTTTTTCTGCGTTTCGATAATTACTCGTCTAGTTTGTCTTTGCGTATTTCTTCTTCGCCTTCTTTGTTGTTTTTTTTGCCTGTTGCAAAACTACCTATTTAAATTACATAAATGTTTGTGTGTACGTATATAAATGTGTGTGTGTGTATCTATGTATGTATGCTGTACGTACCAAACTAAATGGGGGTATAATTTATAAATTATCATTCCTCGACACCCGTTTTACGCAGACAAAATGAATTAAAGACTGAGTGATAAGTTGAATTGATGAGTTGAAAAATGAGGATGAGGATGAAAATCCAGATTTTTCCAACCTTTAACAAACAGATAGATATAGAAAGGTGGGGAGAGAGAGAGTGAGAGCGAGAGAAAAAGAGATGGGCAAGATTTTCATAAATTTATATAATCATAATATAGCGGCTAATACTCGTTCTTATTTATATAGATAGGAGACTGTTAACTTTGAGAAGGTTTTCAATAATTTTGACTGCTGCTTCTTCTACTTTATCATCTTCATTTTTTTCTTTTGTTCGTTTTTCTCGAGTAATAAAACGTGTGTGCTGAGACTGTTTAATTGATAAAATTTATACACATACACACACACTTTTGTAACGTTGACGTTGTACATACAAAGGAGAACGAGTGAGTTAGTGAGCGAGGTCAATGAGAGTAATAAACCATTTTAAACATTAAATACGAATATCATAGTTACATATAACAATATGCTAAAATGCCGTGGCTCATTTAGTTTACTTTTCGAGGAAAAGTGTAGCGGCTTTAATTTTTTCGCATTTCTGTCAACGAGCTACCATCATTTCACGGGAGCTCTGATTTGCATGGTATGACTGCTCTGCTCTATTATGTATGTATTATGTATGTGTTAGGATTTAAACCTTTAAATGTGAACAACTTGACTGCTCATGGTAATCGTAATGATGATAATGATGATAACGAGCGGCTTTTGGTTTTTAAACAGTGAAATGTGAGGCAAAACTTTGAAACAGTGCAATTGAATATTTCATCCATAAGACAAAAAGTTGTAGGTATTATGAATGGAATAGAATGGAATTTACGGGCAAACAGCGAGAACAGATCATAAAAAAGAATAACCGACGAGACGCTCACAATATTAATAAGGAGGCAGAGATATTAGTAGTCTCAATATGTATATTTGTTGTTTTATTCCATGTTTTTTGCATAATATCTGTAGCTAACTAGTCAACTTGTGTGTGTGTGTGTTGGTCTCATTCCGACTCATTTCACTTGACTCTTCCGTAAGAACAGAGAACGGAAAACAGACAGCTCTCACAGGCTTACTCTTGTATTTTATATGTACAGAATGAGAGATTAAGACCCACAGAGGAACAGAAAAATACGTATGCATGTTACATATTATATATTATGAACATTTGATATTTGATGTGCGTGAGTCAGGTTGACTGAAACTGAATGTGAGTTGTGAATTTGAATTTTGAGTTTGAGGTTAAGTTTTGACGAGATGGATTTGTGTGGGTTGTGTTCGTTGTCCATTTTCACCATAGATTTGAACAATGTAGCTCCAATCATAGATATACTTATGTATATTCGTAATCCTACAATATATATATACATATAGTGCGTGAGGAAAAATAAAAATGTATGTAAAATCTGTGTACTGTTCACATATTACAAGGAAGGAGAATTAAGAGTTTAAAGGTGGAAAGGAAAAAGAAATATACATCACACAATATGTAATATAATGAGTGAGTGTGTGAAGCTGGAGACATTCAAGTTTGATTTTAATGTACGGAAAAAAGGAAATTACCATTACCTATGCAGAATACATACAAAGGCTCTAATTTTTATGCATCATTTTCATCTAATTATTCGTTGATTACTCCGCAACGGACAAGAGAACAAGGGAAAGGTTAGCAAGAGCCACGGCATGTCTGCATGACAGCATCAATAATTCAATTCTAGGGCTGTAGAATATTTTTCAAAGTACATACATCCATACATACATACATATAATCGTAATCGCACGTATTCCGGTTTTCTCCTTAAAATCTGCGTTTCACTATGTATGTGTATGTATGTGTTTGGGTGAATCGTAAATACAATTATTATTTTCCATCCCTTTTTCTCTACTTATGTATATTATAAAAAAATTATGTAATACACATTTTTATAAGGGTAGACACCGACTCAGACGTAGACTAGAGGATTCACCTTCAAATCTTTTGTGTACTATGCATATGTACTTTATACAGTTAAATCTTCCTGTGGATTGGATTCAGTTTCAACCTTTGATATTCTTTATCTCGTTCAAATGAGCTGCTGTGGTGATCTGTAGTTTGGATTGGTTTTTCTTATCTGTGATTGATCTGTGATCATTGATTCCATTTAGCAGAGGTGTCAGTCTCTCGGTCCGCTGTATGTAGTATGTAGCATGTACAAAATGAATAATGTGTATATTAACTAATGGTTTAAAGCTCAAAGCCCCACGACTTTGTTACATATTTGTCTCAACACATACTAAACAATTCATTGACAACAAGTGGACCGGCTTAAATACATAACTAACGCTGTGTCCGCTACCTACCTACATGCATACATATGTATTAAATCAAGTCACTATCTTCACTAATCCGCAAATAATGATAAAGACAAGTATAGGTAACTACAATACATAGAAGAAGCTTTAAAAGAAGAAGATATAGATGAAGATGGAGAGAGAAGTCACATGAAAGAAGAAAGAAACCAGCCTGCTCTATGAATCTGGAACTTCTTGGCTGATTCCTTTTGTCATACTTTTGAATTATTATATAACACGTCACGGACTCGCTCTCGTTTACTCTTTTCTCCACTATATCTCCATAAAACAAGCATAACTTGTAATATGGTATACATATATGCTCTGCTCTGCTTTGATCAACATCGGGCATAAATTGTATAAAAGAACCTCCACTTGTTGTTAGTTGCAAAGTTATTATGTAGACATACATACAAAACTATATACTCTCAACAAATGATCATGTAAGCGTTTAAACTTGAAGTTGAAACAATATGTAATATTTTCTGCTTGTTTTTCTTTTCCTCCTTATATTATTTTCTCTCCTACTATAAATCTAGCCGGGCGTCAAAATATGGATGGAGATCAACAGGTCGAGAATTGATAAATCAAATGGAGAAGGAGAACCCCATTGGAAAAATGGATCTCCAGCAGTGGCAGTGGTAGCAAGCAGCAAAAGTTGCTCAAAAAACTAAAACTAAAGCAATCGAGGAAGGGAAAGAAAGAAAACGCACAATGGAACAAAATGCTCATACAGAGCAGAACAATGCTCTTCTTTTGTATTTGTGATACATTATTAAGTACACAAAAAGTTACTAGACGTCTCCACACTTTTGCCTGTTCGTATGAAAAAGCAGTGAGACTGAAAAACATAAAAACTATACACAACTAAGTAATAGAAAGATGAAAAGAAAGAAAGGTATTAAAACGGCAGGTCATTTTATATATTATATTATAATAATGAACGTGGTGGTGATGTTGGCGGCAAGATAGAGTTGGAGTTGGTTTTTACTGGGGCAATAAATGACAAGAAAAGAAGAAGGCAGAGGAAGAGCGAGAGTCGTGTAAAAAAATTTGGCTTGTGTCGTTTATGATGGTCCAAATCCTTTGTTTAGCTGTCAGTCTAACTATTGAAAAGTACGTATTAGGTGAGCATTGACAGAGGAAGAAAAAGATAAAGGCCGAGGTCGGGGATGATACGATGGAAATGAAAATGAAAATGAATACTTTGGACAAGACAGGACCGGTTGTTCCCCAGGTAGTGAGCTAAAGCTGCGGCCGTAAAACATTTAGAATCAAAATCAAACACTCGCCATGGAATTAGATTAACATTAAAATGGGGGGATGAAAATGAAAGAGATCGATCGAAACAAAAAGTGAGAATGGGGAGAAGATGAACCATTTATTCAGTACAATACAAAGTACATATGTCCATACGAAAAATCAAGAGCATATGTACTAGACCAGACAAACGACAAGGCAAGACAAAGGTCACTGTGGACTCCCTCAACGTGTTTTGTGGATTGTGAAACACTTTTTGTACACATATAAAAAGATAACAATTAACAGTAGACCACTGGCAATGTATATTACGTGATGTACGCATACAGAAAATGAAATGTTGTATAATATCAATTTTTCTGTATCAAGTAACTTGGCTAGCGCACTGGGGATATGTTTCAATAACTATAATTGGAAGATACATAAATAGGTCGATGGATGGTCGATGGATTGCTGTTGCAGGCTGCTGAGGCTGAGGAAGAGGATGAAACACATGCTGACTGCTGACCGTATCCTTCGACCTTCCTAACTCATCTTTTATCATATTGTATCAGATATCATGGCCCTTTTCTTTTTAATATCAATTATATTTATTTTCGAATAGAAAAATGTGATATTACTTTTGTATTGAGTATCATGTATAATGCATAATATCCATAACGATCACAATAGAAGTTTTTTCTATAAAGAACTACAATGCTTGGTAATACAAGGAAGAGTTACTTACAGATCCAAGAACAAATCAGTTTGAAGTTTGAGCTCAGTCTGTAGCTCTTCATGTTAAAACATATTTTTTGTTTCCTACTACATAGTGAGAGTCCATGTCATCTCTTGACACACATTATTTTTTTCCAGTTTGCTCCTTGGTAGAAAAACTATTTATTTATTTTTTCTCCAACCCCGGCAACGCGATAGATATGATGCGATGCAATATGGTTATGGAATTGATTGTATTGAGTGAAGTGCAGACGAAAGAAAGAAAAAATGATACAAAAGGTACAATGACTATGTACATTATACATATGCATAGATGCATGCATACACATACGGAGTATTACACATGTGTGGAGAATACAACGCTCAATTAGTCAATGGACGGATATTTCACAACTTACGAACGATTATGCATCCAAATAGATAAGTATTTACTTATAAATCTCAATCAGTATCTGTCTATGAAAAAATGTATAACACTGCATGAACTTCTTTCCACGATACAATAATGTGCAAGATCGTGTATGGTTATGCATATATGTACATATTGGGAGTGAATTATTATTCCGGCCATGTATTTGTAAATGTCGATCAAAGATTTTACCTTCATGGTCTAAGTCATACTTTTTCATGCCTGTAAGATGAAATGGACAGTCAGCACCAGAGAGACTGCATGTAGATATATATGCACATACATCATATACAATTATACATGTGTGTACCATCAATATTGAGTGAGGAGGATGTTGCTCTAGTAAATTCTTTTTTTACAATATCTTCTCTCATATGGTCCATTCAGTTTGTATGCATGTATGTATGCATGAAAAACTGTAATTATGTATTCTTATGTTATTTGGGAGGAAGACTTGGATTAGTCTTCTCCGTATTTATATATTGTTATAGGCACATGTATATTCATACATACATGCATGTACATGTACATATGAATATAGTTGGACTGTGAGTAATGGGTGGAAAAAGTGGCGTAAGGAACAAATTACAAATTATTGTTGATGAGATGAGAGTTCTATCTTTTCCTACTGCTGACTGCAGCCCAATCACTTAGTTACATATGTGGATTATGCAACAAAAACGGTATGTAACTAAACAGCATGTGATTCAATACAGAGATATCTGTCGTTCGCTCTTCTTTTCGATTTTAAATGCTCTTTTTTTGTACTCCTCTGCACATCTCCTCTACTCAGGAGATTTTGATCATTCCTTGCTTCCATCAGTAACTATAGGTGTAACAGTATGAGTCATGGTCAACTTTCAATGCTTATCAGGAACACATTTACATGCACCAAAATAATGCATTATTTTTTACATGCTTTTTGCTGATAAATATTGAAAATTTACTGATTTATGCAAACTCCTCAAGAGAAGTTACTAAATAAACAATATAGTTTTGAATTTTTCACGGTAATTTTTTTCAGATGGGAGCATTTGAATTTAAGACATAAGTATTACATAATATCAACAGTATACAGTGGGTATAATATATTTTCGGTCATTTCCAGCAACCGTAGTATTTTTGATTTTTGACAATATCATTCTTTTGTTTCGAATCTTGGCATTGAAAAAATCATGCGTAATATAATATTGTTAAGATAAAAACCGAGTTAATCTAATATGATAATTAGCTCCCAGAAAAACAAATACCATTTGCCTTTCCTTCTTGAGTGCTACTCAATCTTGGCTCTCTCATTTTCGTTTACTCTCGTTCTCCCTCTCTCTCTCTCTCTCTGGCAATTTCTACTTGCAATAATGCCTTAGGAACTATTGTCTGCTTATTCCCTTTTATTAAATTACCATGAACTACAGACACACAGAGGCTATTGTGTATATAAATATATTTAGGTCCAAGTCGATGGGTATAAAACATACATACAATATTTACATCCAAAAATGCAGAATAGGTGTGTGTGTGTGTGTGTGTGTGTGTAAAACGACGCTTCAAATTAATTCATATGACCTCTCTATGTCTCTCTTTCTTTCCTCACATTCATATTTATATCTGTATCTGTATTGATATTGTACATTATAATATTCATATTATGTTTATTATTACTAATAATATTGTTGTTACTACACTTTGTACACATGAGTGCCTGAAAAAATGATTGTATTTAGAATATTTAGAAATAGTGACATGTATGTAAGAAGGAAGGTCTCTTTAAATCATATTAAAACCTTTGCTTTTTTCTTTCCTCAACACTCTATTTATATTTATATTGCATGCATGTATGCATGCATGTGCATATGTATGCATTAAATACATTGTCACTATTATGTGTCGTATATGTATATATACGTACCGTACATACTTGTACATACTTTTGCCATTAGCTATATAGTTACAAACTATTCACTATCGTGTCCTCACCTTTTTTTATCAATTATCATCATCATCGTCATCATCTCAATCGTCATCGTCCATTACATGCTTGTTTTTTCCTCGTCTTCTTTTCTTCTTCATTTTTTGCCTACTCTCGTTACTCTGTGATGAACTGTTCACTCTCTCTCTCTCTCTTATTCGCTCTCTCTCATGGCCACAGACCATATTCAACCACGTAAATACAGGGTCAAGTTCCCTCTCGTCTAACTCATACCAATCCAATTCATTTCATTTCGTACAACAGCAATTACTTAACTACATAATATCATACATTAACCATCTTTTTTTGCATTCCGTCTTTCATCTCCATTCTCATCGTCTCAAATCTAAATCCAAATCTCAAAATCAAATCAAACTATTAACTTCATTAATGCACCTTTTTCCGTCCATGTTTACCATTACCATCATAAATGCACAATAATGAGAATAATGAAAGGCTGAAAACAATGAGAATACACTTATGAACATGAGTACAGATATAAGATTGAATGCGATAGCAAAAAACCAACAACTAGCCATCATAATTTGATAACTTAGTTATTACCTCTGTGTGTACAGTGTACAAGTTTGATCAATGGACTGCATTATTTATGAGGAAGGAAGAATGATACATATTTTTTAATACACTTGTTGTACATAATACATAATGAAAAATCAAACTTTATAATTTATGACATAAGCAAAACGCAATATAAAACTGATATATGTATGTATAAATATTAATTTGAATTGATTCAATTCGATTTGATGTGATAATTGTCCATGATGGATACACACAACTTATTATGTGTATTAAATATTCACATATATTATTATGGGTGCACTTTTCACGCCCCCATAAAAACAAGTGTATAAAATGTTACACTACTAACGATAAGGATAAAAACAGAGCTGCTGATTTCATTTGAAGCATTAACAATATGTAATGGCAGAGCGGATTTACTGATGTCAAACCAAGAACCATGTAAATGCCATATTCAATAAAGTACGTACATATGTATGTACGTGTATGTATGTATACACAAGATTTTATTTATGTGCATTTGATCTTTCTCTCAAGTCATCACAATCATCCAGATTATCTTTTGTATTGATAGTAATACGATGGATAATCGACAGTCAACGGCAAGTCCAACTACAGCTATACAATGACAAACGAAGGCAATATGCATTATTTTTGATATTGAACACATTGAATGGAGAACCATAACCATGTACATACACAATAAGTTGTAAGTAGAGTACGAAATTGTGCATGTCATGCGTCTTGTGCTCGCATTTGTATGTATGTACCTGCGAATAAAAATAAGGTATGGTAAATGGTAATTCTCATGTCAATTTGATGGAAATGAGATGAGACAGTTGCAGGTTCTGACTTTGTTTGTTGAGCTGCTTTTGGTTTCCATTTGCTTTTTTCTTTCAATAGCTGAATGGGAATGAATCAAATGAATGCTGGTTCAAGTCCACATACTGGACTTTGGCGTGGCTTTTGCAATGCTGAATGCTGAGAGGAAGGAGTAGCGAGAGCCATGGAAATTTTCAAGGAAGAAGGCAAAGATGAAAAGAAGACGAAGGAGAATAAGAAAAGTGAAATATAAAGGCATTATGTATGTGCACATGCACACACACACATACATGTGTATAAACGAAGGAAAAGGCATTGCTCAAATAATAACTTCTGTCCACAAAAACATTTATAATCTTGGCCGAAACATTAATAACACCCATGTTGGGCTCACTCTCATTCCTCACCATTACGACACGTTGAGCAAATACCAAATGCACATAATACTTATAAAAACAATCTTTTTTCTGGTGTGCTCGTATTATATTATACAGTATACTATACAGATATTATAATTCTTTGGATTGTTTGCAGTCATGCATTCAGTTCCGTCTAACAACAACAATCCATGCAAACGGCACGAATAGAAATGCTTAATAGAAATCACAGTCATAAATATCCATCATAATACTCTACATTATTATTATCCGTATTATTGTTGCATATTATAATATATTGTAATATGGACATAATGGCAATGTTTTTACAGATTGTGTTCTCGTTAGCAAAAAAAAATATTGTGTACTTACACTTGTATGTATACAGATACAGATACGCCGCCACCCAAGTCAAAAGGCAAATAGGCAAATCTTTGGGTATATGAAGGGAGGCTTAAAGCTTGTTTCACATGATTTGGCAATTTGTTAACAATGGGATTTTTTTTGTAACTACTGTATATGCACCCTACATACTACTGACGATAAGTTGAGGTGACGGTAAACGTTAGTGTAATTTACACTTGGTCTTAAATCTCAGATCTTTACTGCTCGAAAATTCCTTGGTATTATACGAGCTACTGTTTTTTATTAGTTATTAAAATTTTGAGCGACGGAAGAATACAACTAAAGGGGAAATGTCTCTTGAGCTTTTTCAATAAATCAAAAAACCGTAGTTTCATTATAAATAATAGTAAATAGTAAAACACGGAAAAAAGGGCTCATTAGTGTTTCCCCGATCCGCTGTCATAATAATAATGATAATAATTATTTTTTGCATCATAAATATTTGAAAAGTGCTGGCAAGAAGGTTTAACTGTAGATGTAGATTGTAGGTAAGTATAATGCAAGGTGTAATGTAACATCACATTACCATCTCATCATACGAATATATATAATATGTATACAATTTGATATGATGATATGGAGTTGCAAAAACATGTTTTATTCAATCAAAAATCCTCGACTCTGATTTCCCGATGACTACCAGCTCGTCTTCTACAATTGTGAAATAGGAATCGTCGTGGGCAGTCGAATATTATTCAAAACGCACAATTACTATATATGTACTTAAATATGTTTCTGTGTATAGTAAAAAATGGTATAGATTTTAAGTGGGAAATGTAAATGATTCAACCAAAAACAAAGTCCAACACAAAAAGTTTGTGCTGCAAAATAAAGTAAAATATAAAATACAAAAGTATGATATGTGTAATATGTATGCAACTGCAAGCTGAAGGATGAAAAATTGACTTTGTTTTATAGACACGTGACAAATTTTATGGATTAAAGAGTAAATCAACTCTTTCTTTCCTTCATTCTTGCCTTACGTAAGTGGAGAAGAGAAAGAAGCAGGGAGAGAGAGAGAGAGAATACATATTATTATGCATAATATGTATATTTTTTGCAAGGGAATAAATGAGGCATAAGAAATGAGCAAGTGTGCATAAGTATGTATAAGTTGACTTGTGTGTGATTGTGTGGAAGAGATGAGGACTCGGCTCAGGACTGACTCAAGTGTTGAACTTTGGGTTGACAATAAAAACTGGCCAGTTGTTTTGCATATATTTTGCTCCTAGTTGCAACTTGCGAGGAATTAATCAATGTAATGAGTAACTATGCATTATGTATCATGTGTATGTGTGTGTATGCACGAGAGAGAGAGAGAGAGAGAGAGAGTAAAGGGAAAAGACCCCGTATAAAATACGCAAAACATCTCGCTCGCTCATACACTTGTTACATGATGTCGTGTGGTTCAGCAAGGTGAGGTCATCTTGGGCTTACAAGTGTTTAGTGCGTTAGCTCTCAATTTTAATTAGTAATTAGCCCATGAAATCAAAACTATATACTCTACAAATTTTTAATGATAGCATGAGCTTTTGTCTTTAAATTTTGTTTCGTATATTTAATCAAATGTTCCGGTATGTATGCAAGGAAATAAAATATTTCAGCCACACATTTATTATTTAATTTAAAATACTGAGGTGGCCCCACTGGCCCTCAAAGGAGAAACAAATTCCATGGAAATGTTTGAGTGAATGTTAAAGATGAGATTTTGAATTTGAAGAGTCATCTAAAATGTTAAAATGTGGATTTCAGCCCGCCTAAAGCAGGTCAACATGGATTGACTTTTATGCTTTTATACATTATTAAGCCTAACTCAAAGCTACGCATCAACCATCAACGTACAATGTATGTATAATATTACTACTCAGCTATCAACTACTTATCATCAATCGTAATATGAAGAGAAAATTGCTCAAGTTCTAGATATTATGCTAAAAGTTGAAACATTTCCTCAATTCTCATTCTCAACCTCTCGAAAGTTTTACTCGCAAACTTGCAGTGCGTACATCAGGAAATGCATTCAAAGAAAAAATGTAAAGTTTCGTTACACATTAAACATGAAATTTAACCGCAATTTATGGTAGATTTTTATACATATTATAACCAGCCGTAGCCCATTTTTTCTCTTGAGCACATTTAATATGCTACCAAAATTTAAATCTGCTGGTCAATTCATTACACAAACCCTCAACCAAATATCCTAGTACATACACATACATTTAATTTTATTACGTTTCATACAATGTATGAAACACAGCGCATCTTCTCCATATCAACACGGAAAAGTAACTAATTGAGAGTTGAGAAAGCCTCAAAACGCGTTAAAGAGCTAAAGACAGATTGCTATTGTTAAGATGCAAGCGAGAAAAACGAAGCTTATATTTAAGACTACAATACTATATGTATGTGCGTATGCATATACACAAATATATTGTGAAGTATAAGTTTTAAGGATATTATCTACATATAGATCTCATCTCATTACATCACAGCGATGACCATCCACACATTAATCATTTCATTTTCGAGGGGAGAATTTCAGGAATGCATTGGCGGATGTATAAAACAAGTCTCGAGCATTTAACCATACTAAATTCCATTATAAATCTTATTTTCCTCCGTCTTTGCTCTCCATAGATACATATGTATGCACATATTTTGTTCCCATCTCTTTTCATTCTCCGAGTGTGGTTGCTGGCTTGGCTTGGCTTGCTATGCGCCGAGTCAAGACAGGAAAGAACAATACGATACGTACAATATGATACGATCCAGTACAGTACAGTACAGCACAGCACAATAACAATGGGAAATGGATGAGCTTACTTACGAGCTTATGAATATTCCAACATAATATTCATTCTAAACATTTGAAAGAGATGATTTGGTGATTTGATGACTAGTATTTGGATTTGGAGTAAGTAAAGCACCATACATATATACAATATACATACATAGCGGTACCAAATATTCTCATAATCTGAATAAGGGTAACAGATAAAAAAAAGAAAGAAAGTCTAGTTCTACATTTTCCATTCCTGTCTATCTATCTTCAATTTCAATATATACAGACATTATTGTTCATTCGAGATTCTAAATATTTTCAACAGTGCACATACATACATACATGTATGAAGTTGACTTTGGTCGGAACTTGGGCGGAGGTTTTGTCAAGTCACAAATAACAGAACTACAAATTCTTTTTCATCGTCTTTTTCTTCTGCTTTTCCCTCTTCCCTTTGCTGTGAGATCTGTGTATGTACAATGTATATGTAAAAGTATCAGAGAGATGACCTGACCATGTGTCAGTTTTGCTGAAGGCGGTGAATCTCACATATTTACAGAGAATGAGTACTGAGCAGCCCAATACTGAATACTGAAGCAATGCGGTGCGGTGCGATACACATAATTCCGATTCTCAAAACTCCCTCCATCTTCGTCATCCCTGTTTTCCCTTATAGACTTTTTTTATTCTCCTGTCAAAGTCGGCAACGTATGTATACACTATACACATTAATTGTGTGGGTTATGAGCAGCTACGCTGACATTTTGGGGATGAGGACGATGAGTTGTGAACAGTGAAATATTGAAAAATTACATCAGAATACAATATGAATCAAAAATTTTGAATAGAAGATGAAAATAACCTTTCCTTGTCGATAAAAAAAAATAAAAAAACGCAATTGTTTTAAATTTTACGCTGGATTCAACTTTAATTTAAAAGTAAGTAAAAATACACTTGTTTAGTGATAGAAAAGATATTGGTAAAACTTAAGAGCATTGTTCAGTTTCCTTTAAAAGAACTTTTCCCTGTAATTCCGTCAATTTGACATTATCTCCGAAACTGCAAGTTTTAGGCTTATAATATATATGTACAATATGTATGTGGGGCTAACATGTACTTTTTTAATTTTCCTGTATATTTTGTCCAAACTATTTACCACTATTACCACTTCGGTATGGACCAGACACAAGAGAATGAGAACAAGAAGGAGACGAATCAAAGAACAAAAACAAGGAGAGGAAAAAACAAACCGGAGTCGTACCGACGCAGAAGAAGCATAAGAAGAAGACGACTACAACAACAAGTACAACCGCATCTTGCTGACATTCAACGTTTTTCTTGATTCATGAGTTATTTATGTGTTGATGTGGGACGGGGAAAAAGACGGTGACTAAAATTTTCTTTAGATTCACATCAGCTACAGGAGCAAAAGCATGGATCGTTTTATTCTATATCTATCTATTTCTTGTATTTTTTTTTACTTTTTTAAAGTTTTAGAGTTTTTTTAAATTTGGATTTTGATGGTGTATGTATATCCGACGACGTTGAATATAAAAATTGAAACTGTACAGAAAAACTTGAGCATTTCGATCTTGTGCCTATATGTATGCATTATGTGCACAGGTTAAAATACGAGCCATGAGAGGAACTTAAATTTGAGAGTGAGAGTGTGGACTCATGTTATTCTCTTTTTCGGTATGCACCACCGGTTTTCAACCTTTTTAAATCAACTCGCTTTTAATGTTCAGCTAATGCACTACTTAGAAGACTATAAAACTACCAGTTCTTTCTCTCTCCATTTATTTCATTGTTGTCTCCATTGTCGTCTACTTCGTCTTTGTCGTCGTCGTCGTCGTCAGTGGCAAACAAACCAAATTCGTACATATGTGGTTTTTGGTTGCGTATGTATACATACTTATACATTGTGTGTGTAAGTGTGTGCGTAGAGAGCATTTTACATCTTATCAATTACTGCAAGGAGGTAAACTGATTACTACTATTATTATTATTATTTGCACCAAGTTTTCATTTCGTTTCATTTGATAATATTTAGTTATTTAGCCAAGTCGACAAAATAAATAAAATGAGCAGAATTCTGTCTCTGTATACGATGATGTTGATTGCAAGAATATCTCATTTATCTATGTATGGCTCATTTAAATGTTCTTGATCTGATATATGCAAGAATACACATACACACACACATTCATTTAAAATGCTCTGAAATGCTAATTCATATCCTTATCCACATTTTTTTACTGTGTATATTGGACTTTTTCCTCGTCAACCTGCTCACTTTATCTGCTCGATTCAGTATTTTTGCGTGAATCTGAAATCACCTTGTTTGGACTTAATGCTTCTTCTTCTTCTCCTTCTCTATTTATCTATCTAACTCTTCTTTCCCAATCGACAATTTACGCTTTCTTACAAAAAGTTGTTATCTTATTGCTACATCTCTTCCATTTTCATTCCATTCTGCTTATTCTTCTTCTTCTTCTTTAACTTGGTCTTGTTTTTTCTTCAAGATATGCAAAAATCAACTTTTCCTTCATTTTCCAACCTTTTTATGTGAAATTCGATCAGTCTCTTTTTTACGATAGTTTTATTTATTACCCTCAAAATGGCAGTGGCAACTCAATTGTGGTCAATCTAGTGTACATATACACATCATGTGTAGCTTGCGGATAAAATACTTAATATATTACGGTTGACATTATTATGATGACTTCTTGTGAAAAATCGCTTATTCTTATAATAGCTCAGTTATATCTCTTGTTTCAAATAATAATGCAAAACGACCAGAATAAGAAAAAGAAGAGTAATAATGAGAGAGTAAAAAAATGTGGGCGAACTGCAAACTGAGTGCCTTTTAGTATCTTATTATTGTTGTCAGCTCCATTAAATAAAAACAAGCAAGAGGGGAGCAATCAGCATTGTTATGGATCAATACCATTGCAAAAATATCACTAGTTTGCCTTTGTATTCAAATCTTGCTGATTATTGAATTGATAGAAGAAAATTGTAATCAGAGTAAAAATAACTAGAAGAATGGGTCTACAGTCTACAGTCTACAAATTACCCATCTACTTCATTGTCTTTCATTGTCAATGACAATGGGGGTACGAAGTAATAAATGTCTCTGGTCTTGGCAGCACTCCCGACAATGCTACTTAACAATCATATCGATCGAATCGCATCGTCCCTTTTGGTATAAAATTGCATAACAGTTTAAAAACGTGTTCTTCAAAACTCTTAATATAAATATATAATTTATAATGAAAAGATAAAAGATAAAATAGACCGCAATACTTTTTGACTTAAAAAAAGGTGTTAAAATAAAAATAAAGCAAAGCAATATTGTACCTGTATAGTAAAACTGAAAAAATGAATAGAATATACAGGTTTTTACGTAATAATAGAAAAGAAAAAGCCAACTACATGATATGTATAATACAAAGTCCAATGATACGATACAATACAGTACAATATGATATGTTATGATGTTATTATTACATATTATTTTTCGTATGTGTGAAACCCATTTTTACGAAACTTCCGAGAAATTCCAAAATCTGAGTTGATAGTGTGGTTTTAGCTTTTGCTGAGTACTTTGTGTGTGTGGCGGTATAATATATCTGTAGAAATGATGATGGAATACCGAAAGAGAGAGAGAGAGAGAGAGCAAAACCTTGTCTTTGTCAACACCTCAAAGAACTGAGTCAAAGAACAGAGAGAAGAAGGGAAAAGACGAGAAAAGGCAAAGAAACACGCCCTCCCAAGAAGGAAAGAAGGACCAAAACGCCAATTTTCATCTTTTTTCTCCCTCTCTCTGTCAATTCATCTCCACTATAGCACACGTTTAGTGTACATACATATGTATATGTATACACACATAATGCACAAGTATACTTCTACTTGTATTAGAAAAAGTCTCAAGTAGGCCTGGATCATGGATCATGGATGAGAGATGAGATGAGATGAGAGTTACAGGTACAAAATACAAATATGATGTGTGTGTGTGTGTGTGCTCTCACTACAATTCACAAGGGAGAGATTGAACACATTGAAATGGACGTACAGAAAGTGTGAGTAATATTTGCTTTTTGGTTTCGTTTCAACTTTGGAATATTTGATGGCCCTTAAAAGGGTCGTTAGATCCTATTTTATTTTGTATTTTATGTCTCTCTCTCTCTCTCCCTCTCCTTTTCTCTCTTCTCGTTTCCCTCTCATTTTCACTTTCCCTCTAAACTTGAAAATTTTAGCTCCTTTTCATGTACAATATCTGACATGTATGTATGTGAGGCATAAATGAAGAGTCCTCAGAGAATTAAAGTCAGAGGTCAATGTGTGCAAGGTGTGGAGTCGAATCGTATCTATCTATATATTATACTGTGTACGATACAGTATTTTATACAGTTTCCCTATATGAGCCATCAAGAGCTCAAAACATATTATCGACGTTCAAGTTCCCCATGTAATGATGATAAAATGCAAAAAATTCGTAGAACCTCATATCGAGTTAGTTTTCCCCGGACTAATTTATCATAACTAACCTGTAAGGAGTCTTATTAAAATAAGAATAACAATTTTTAGGAAAAACGCAAAGGCATACATACATATGTAAAGGTGAGTTAAAAATGTACGACTCAAATTCAAAGTTCTTGATTGATCTTGTCGTCTATCTGCAGGTAGTCTTGTCACGTCATGGTGTTATTGTAGGACAAAGATTTCAAGAATCTACCTGACTCTTTCACTATGTATGCTTCTCTTAGCCTTTGCCTTCGTTCTTATCGACAGTCTAATAACAATAAGTGTAAATACTATAATAGTGTTATACATTTCGTGTGTACACACATTTGTATGTACATGCAGACGTTTTTGTTATTTCTAGAACTAGAAATCTCGTCTTGACGACTGTCGATAGACATGATGTTTATTCTTTTCTATATACATAATTTTCCTGTGTATAGATAGCTCTTGCATTGTACATATGATGCAGGTACATATTGTTGTAATCGTAATATGTAATATTACATGTGAAATATCTTTATTTCTGTATCTTCTGTTCTGTTTGGATTATAGATTATATTATGATGTGCTATAACTAATATTACAATATTACGTATGGAATGACATGACATGGCAAGGCTTGTATGTAGAGTGAAGCAAACAAAATATTGAGAAATATTGATGTGTAAGGTGATATAAAAAGACACACATACATATAATATGTGAGAGGATGAAGCATGTCTCAGATATGTAGAATAATCTTGTGAGTTTCTTCAGCAAAAGGATATCGACAAATTTTTATGTGTTCTACTCCATATAATAATACAAACTTTGAACCACAATACCATACAAACTAAAAAAATTACAATATATATATATATATATGTGTGTATGAAGAAGTACATAACCAAGGAGCAAAGAAATGGAAGAATGAACGAAAGAGCGAGTGAGCGAATGCACGAAGGAACGTCGTCTTTTATTTGATTTGTAGGCGTTCGTCCAACTCCAAAATGGAACGTATATATAAACTATATTACATGTAGAGAGAGAAAACAAACAGACGGAAAGTCAGCACTCTCCTTAAAAATGCCCAAGATGTTAAATTAATAAGTAAACATCCCAGCAATCCTCTTTTTTCATTGTACATCAACATCATCCCTTTTTTCAGTTTTCCCCTACTTCCACACACACACACACACTCACTCGCATACTCACGCATGCATTGAGCACACACTGTACTTTGTACAATACAATACAATACACTTTACAATCCAAAAGTACACACACACACATATTCATGTAATGTGCATGCATTATACTTTTAATGTGTATCAAGGAGATGGAAAAAGCCTACAGAGTCAGTTCTATACCGTAGTTAAAGTTGGTAGTTGGGGTTCAAACACCTCAGGCCCTCCTTCACTGCAAATTTCTAGGAGAACCACTAGTACCTACTAATATTACTACGACGATGACTATTTATAGCGGAGGTACACATGTTATACCATGTTCTACCAAGAAGTTGAGGGAAAACCTCTCGTTCTCTGTCTCTCTCTCTCTCTCAATCTGTTATCTCAATGACTAAGGCATAAGACAAATGAAGCGTGTGTAGTATTACGAGGTACATTTTATCCATTTATAAAACATATTCTACCTCTCAATCTTCAATAAACTTAAATCTAAAACTCTAGATCCAAATCCACAGCAAAAACTTCTACAATCAAATGTAATGTAGAAATAACACTCTTCCTTACAGTCATCTTATAGTAAAAAAATCATGTCATTGTACAATATCTCACATCCCAAACAACAAGCAGATGAAAACAAAGTTGAATGTGAGCTTAAGACTCCCCAATGAAATTCCTTGCATTCTTTCCTCTTATCTCCTCCCTCTTCCTCCATAAAGATTGAATGATTAATTTATTCTTTATTTACACGCAAGTAAAAACGCTGTACATACATGACGACATATTATTTATAATAATTGAAAAACTCACACATAAACTAAAGCAGTAACGGCCAATTTTTGTTAGATCTGAATCACTATAGGTGTAGATGATAGTAAATACATAACCTTAGGAAGAAAAGAGACTACTAATTTGTTATACTTGAGGAGGAGAAGCAGAATTAAAGGAGAGACGGAAATGGCTGTTTGAACAAATTAGATGAGCCAGTCAAAGTCAATAGTGGCCATTGTCAAAATTTATTTGCACACAAAACATGTTTTGTTCTTCAGCCCTCTCTCCTTCTTCTTCTCTGTCTCCGTCTATCTTACTGATTGAGATTGTCATCTTTGCATATAAAATACAAATGTCTCCTGCTGCCATCAAACATTACACTTTACATGGCTAAAATAGCTTTTATAGGTATTAGCTAGTGTCTGGTGTACATACATATGTATATTTATTACGCATATGTAGAATCCTAATGTTGGTCACGTGATGGATGTAATATGATATAATGAAAGGAAGGAACATGTTTTTCGTCTCCCATTGGTTATACATACATATTAAGTGTATGTACAGTGTACACGTTGGGACAAAACGGTGTAAGCTTTTTGTACTCTACAAAAAGCAAAATGCAAATTGCATTAATTGTCATGTAATGTAATGAGACGTATGTTTAATATGTTTAATGAATACATAGTCATTATGATTGTGAATGTTTTTTGTGTGTTTGTGCATGTGTCTGACACTGAGCAGTGGTTTCGTACATACAAAATGCTGAAGAAGAAGGAGAAGATGAAGATGAGAGCATGATGGCATGTACATATATGTAAGTATACTTATATATCTATTAGATGCATAATACATACATACAGTATGTAAAAAGCTCCATGTATATGACTGAAGTTGAAAATGGATAGGAAAATATAGAAGCATTAACATTAGCAGACAGTAAGCGGCAAAAGAGTTATAAAAGCATTTGGAGGAAGATGAAGAAGAGAAGAAGAAGATGAGTTGAGAAAAGGAGCGGCTCAAAGTAAAGCTGATGTGTGTGTAATATACATATATAAAAAAGCGTTCTCGTTGTCCTCGTCCTTTACCTGTCATCTTATTTACTCATCATACCATTAATAATAATCATAACTATAACTGGTGTAGTTTGTAGATTCTAGAGATTCCCAATGTGTGATGCAGTCACACATCATAACAAACTGACGATGAGAATGAAGATGAGGCAGATGATAATGATGATTTGCCACTATTTTAGTTGCTTGGTTATTTTACATAATTTTAGTTTCCAATGGATACAAAAAATCACGCTAAAATATACAAAGTATATGCATTTTAAAAAGATATGTATAACATACCCGGGTTTTCTAGTTAGAGACAACGATTATTGAAAAATACAATATTTACACCGTATTATCTGAAATTTTAAAACATTCCCACAAGCAAAGAACTTTCACTGTTTGAGCGTCCTACGTGTTGAATTTTCTCACTACGCAAAAAGGCGGCTTCCAATATTATGAGTTTATATTAGATATGCTACTACTGGGATGAAAACATGGTTATATAAATGCAGATGTGTTGTAAACTGAAAATAATTGTGAATATTCAAAGCGTGTTGGGTTTTGCATAGAAGTCGTCTGATCTGAATGTGCGTGCGTTTTTTACTCGCAGACAAAAAGAAGAAGAGAATGAAGATGGTGAGGGAGCAAGAGGCGGAAAACAGAAGGTGAAGGCAAAAATTCAAAGAAAAACGTGGTGGTAGGTAAATGTAACTACTTCGGAAACTAGACCAAAAACCTGTTGTAAATTGTAAAATTGTTAAATGCTTTGTATTATATATAATATACAGATGTCTATATACACGACACGACAAGACCAGAGCAGAGCAGATGAGAAAGGAATTTGTGCAGAATTTCTTGTCCATTTACTGTATGTGTATGTAGACATCCTGTAGACACTAATGGAAATCCGTCGTATCCTCTTTTTTATTCAAATGAGCCATTAGGAAAAAATTGAAAAGCAATATTAAAAATAATGTTTTACAAAGCCTTATCTTTTTTCTCGTCTAGAAGAAATTCATTTAAAATGTCGTCCGCCATAACTTTTCTTAAAGGGTTGTCAACTTAATACAGATGATAAAGTCAACGTAATAAATAATACGTGTATGCAAACTATTTTTACCAGTTTAGTAGTTTTAAGTCAACTATGTGTACTGTCATTTTCCTGCGAGTAAATTAATTGAAAGGAATGAAGAAATGGTTTCGTCCTTACTTTTAGCTGTTAAAAAATGTAGATATGTCGGTACTTGCACAAATAAATTCTCTCATATAGAAAGAGTTCTCGCTCTTCTTGTGTGATCTCTTGTCGATACTTGTTTGAACACATTTTAAAATATTTTCGCACTTAAAAACGTCTCACTTTTCAACAATTCAACACCACAAAAAATATAACAAAACCATGTTCAACTGCCGTCAATCATATCACAGAGTTGTAAAAAACGAGTCCTTCTGCATGTATAATGTACATATGGTGAATCTTCATTTTTTACACAGAAGGCACCGCCAATATACATGCATATTTTCACATACTACTGTACACATATGCATACGCGTATATGTATACCTGCATGCACACATTATAGATTACACATACGTGTTTTAAGACAAACAAATAAATCGACAAAAGAAATCGTTTTCATAATAACTTTTGCTTTTTGATATTGGCCTATCTAGTCAGTCACAACAAGATAATTATATAAAGAAGAAGAAGATCCTCCATTTAAATTCTATACGCAGTGCAATTTCACAGGAATTTGCAATCGCTACACATACATACATGTATGCGTGAAATTTGTGAAAAAATACTCGTCTTCAATAATATAAAGCCACAGGATAATTGATTCTTTATGGGATTTTATTTTATTAAATCATTATCATTTTATCAATAATGCTTTGATTATTTTCAATAACGTAATAACTATAAGAAGCATAAATATGAACTTGAAGGTTAAGCTATTTGGTGAGAATATATATTGTATACATACATATATGCTTTAATATTTTGATTCGTCATGTGTGTGTCTTCATCGTGCTTTCCATCTTCCATCATCCAGTAAAAAAATCCTTCCTGTTGACTTTATCCACAAATTATGTATTTGATTAATTTTTGCTCCAATCTCTTAATTTAGCAATAATGGACCATTCGCTTTGGTAAATGTCAAAAGTAAGTTGGCCTCGTTTGAGGAGCAAAAATTATAGAAATTTTTAGACACGTTATGCACACTGTGCACTGTGCACAGAGAAAAATAAACAAGGCGATAATCAATCATCCCTAATTTTTCTTTGTCTATAACGCCTCAAGTCTACGCTTAATTAAAAAGTATATAGACGAGACAAAAACTTAAGAAGATTGTGTAATTGTGATTGAGCTATTTCCTCATTGACCGTTTCATCAGTTTTCATTTTACTTTATAAACCATAACAATAATATGGTGATGATAATAATAACGAGAGTAAATATCTCACAATGGTAACCATGCAATATTCTTCATCCTTCCATCTTGTTTGATCTTCGTTTCACCTTGAACATGACATTAAAAATTCTCTTGCAATCCCAATAAAATATTTATTTATCTATATCTGATCTATTGCTTTACTTTACTTCCATCACTTGGATTTCAACATAAATTATAGAATAATATAGTGACGTGTAATACATATCTAAACATGGCACGTTTACAAATTTTACATCGTATTTATTTTAAGATGGCGTTTCTTCTATAAAAATCCAATAAAAATCTTTATATATGTATTTAGATGTGTGATGACCGTACAAATAAAAATGAAATAACAACTGTTATTAATTAGAACAGAAAAGGAAAAGAAGCACTCAACAGTTAAATGCTAAATGACACTGATTACAAAGAACAATATCTTTCTATCGACTCAAAGTCAAGTATCAAGTATGTACTTATGTATGTATAAAAAACAATGGAAAAAGGAGGCTGAAAAACAAAGCTAAAAGCAAATCGTTAATCGTAAATACTCGGCTCTACCCTATAGAAAGATGGAGCTTTTTCTGCTCCTCTCTTTGTTTATGTAGATTTTACATACACTAATATTATATCTGCTGGGGGTTGCGTTTAATATTTAAGTGAAGGTTAGGCTTAGGAAAAAGGCGAGTATAATTACCAAAGTGATATTGCTGAGACAGCTTCTGTTCGCCAACCATAAAAGATGAGCATAAACGTGCCAAAGAATCATTTGCTCCGTAATCGATTACAATTCAATCTACAAAAATTAAACGTATGTATAATACATACATATATACATGCATGCATATGTGAAAACCTTTAAAGCAAAAACAGAGAATGGACTTTAGGATAAAGATGAAAATGAGAATGAGAAAACAGGTTGAGAATAGAAGTGATATTCATACCTGTTGTATTTTAATTTATATGGAGAAGTCTGTGATGAATGGCTCTTCTAGCATGCATATTCCTCCAGATTTTTACAGCCGAGATACATATTTACTTACGTACATACTTATAGCTAGTTTTGTTCATACTTCACATTTTCCCTAGTGATAATCACAGAAAAATAGAAATACATAATAAATATGTACAATATGTTTTCTTTAAATGTGTACATTGTACATACAGTCTTTTATCAATGGAACAACAACAAAAATTACACATGTTCTTCTCATTCCCTGTTCGTATCTTGGATCTAACTATATAAACAATCTCACACCCTGTCAATCTCATTTTATTTTGTTCCTATTACAATCTCATTGTCATCTTTCTTGTCCTTTTCTATGCATGTATGTACATATACATAAAAATAAAAAATACAGTACACAACAAGTGCATTAGATACACACACATCGATTGATCTACTTGTGGGTTTAGTGTTTAACTTACGTAATTCGATTTATTAAGAGTGCAGTGAGCAGAGCGATAGAGCAGGCCCTCGAGCAATTTCTTCTGCATCCACCATATAATATACAAAGACAAATTGAAGTGAAAAGGAGAGCGACTAACAAAAAATCGTATCAGATTATATTACTCCATTAGCTTGCATGTAAATACATACAAAATACAGTGTATACACTGTGCGCATACACACATTACAAGATGAGAGATAGATGTGCGCCTGTGGAGTCCACAATTGTTTTATTATTGGATGCTGGACAGTTTCTCTATTACATTACCTGATTTACATTAAGGACTCGATCGGAGGGCCGAAGATATCTCTCACATCATAACTTTTACTCGGATTTAATAACAAGCTGTATACAACTTAAGGATGATAATAGTGATACTTTATGGAGATCAACATGGACAACGTGGGCAGGGTTCACAGATACATATTAAGTTTCTCGTACTATCTACTAATATATACTCGTTGACTTGAATTTTCAATCTCCATCGTTGCACACTATGCACTAACGTATTACATGCGTTACATTTATTAATATACAGAAGTATATTATGTAAAGGTACGAATCATACATGTGGTATGATGAATAGTACTGTGAGGTCAGGAGTAGTTTAAGTTTAACTTGTACTTGTTGTAAGTTCATTCTAAACTTATACATACGCATAATCGTATTAAAATACATACATATGTTGTGTTGCATCTTGTACACACCTTGATTGTCCATTCATTCATCTACCCCTATCATATTGGAAACCTTATTGTGAGTCAGTCATAAATAAATCGTCAATGAGAAGAAGAAGAAGAAAAAGACCAAGACCAAGTAGGATTATTATTACACATAAAATATGTAACATAATGCTCATAAATACTCGCAAGTGTTTATTATATTATAAAGTCCGTGCCCTGCATAATTTTGGTAGTTGAGTTGAGAGAAGCCAAGAATTATGAGGTGGTTCATATTTTTCCAGCGAATTAGCACACTCGCCAATTTGTTTTGTCACTAAGTCAATAGAGATAAATTTTTGGTGAGTGAGTTCGCCAGGTGAAAACGTCTCGTAGGTGGCTCTTTATTCATCTCCTTATGAATTAATTATACACTGTTTTACTATATTTTGTACGTTATTTAAGTCAAGTTTGTCCTGATATGATGTGTGGGGATGTCGTTTACGTTGTACATATTATATATTGTAGATGCGAGTGATTTAGACGTGGATGAAAATGAGATTGAATTTAAGAGAGTTTAGATTTGTGATTTGTCCGAAGGGAAAATAGTCATAATAAAACCATAAAGAGATTATATAACATGTTTCTCGTATTTCAACTTTGCAAGCAAATCCAATACATATGATGTGTCCAACGTAATGGCATATTCAGTTCATTCCTTCGGTCTGAAGGCTTGAGCTTCGAGTCGTAAAAATGTGACTGCCAAAAAATTAAATTCAAGTCACTTCTCTCATCATACCTCCACTGGTTTTCTTTTCCCTTGTTTGTTTTTGATACTCGATTTGACTCTTGATTGCTTTTATCTATGATCTTGATCTCAGTGAGCAAAATGGCTGGGCAAAAAGCCCTTATAAAAAATCCACGTCATTCTCAACGTCCAACAACAGTCCACTTCCATTTCAATTCGGAAAATATAATGTAAATTAAATATTTAGAAACGTTATCCTGCTTTGATATTAAATTTTTATTCGTTGAACGTGAAAAATCCGGAATTATATTATAAATAATTCAGAGCTGGTTTTTGCTTTGTATACATGTATTAACATTGGTATTAATGGTAGTCTAAATTTTTTTATTACCATTTTCCATTAAAAATCCATTCAGCTACAAATGTGACTAAATACAAACGGATCAACAACTGGTAATTTTAAACAGATTTTCCATAATACGACACCATTTATTATGTGACTTTAATTCGGACCGGATTGCAACCAAGGGCAAAGACCTACAAACCTATACCTAATACAAAGTATCATATTAAAATCCATGTAAAATGTATTCCAATTTTAATTCAAATTTCAACTATGAAAAGGCAAGAGTAGACTACCCCGTCTTACGTATGGAATAGACTGCATGTTGTAAATTGTAAATAGATTAGCCTAATGGAATGACTGCTATTCTGCTAAAGTATTTACTTGCACATACATATTTTTCAATATATAAGATAGAAAAATGAATTCGGCACAGTTCGTTAGCTGGGGCTGGAGTATAGGACCATCTTCCTATACATACATTTCAATGTAAATTTTAAATGTATATAGTACAGCAATATTATTATTACATGATGTACAAATACTCTATGGATTTGAGTTTTTAACTTTAAAGTATGAGAATAATGGGAAGGTGCGGAGAGTTTATGAAGTGTGAACGAGATTTTTTCGGGTTTTCTCAATAGGATGAGAGCGAAACAGAAATACAGAGAGAGGGAGAAAGAGAACGTGAGTAAAAGGGTCCTGCATTAATATTATTATTGTGCTATATGTTGTGTTGCTGTTGTTGTTGTATATTTTAGGATCTAGATAAAGGAGAGATAGAGATAGGCCTAGAAATGTATCTTCTCTCGGTCTCGCTCCTTTCGTTCCTTCTTTCTCGCTTCATGTTTGTGTGTGTCTGTCTGTCTGTGTGAAGTCAAACCTGGGAAAATTTATCGCAGACACGTTCAGGGCTCCCCCACTTCTTCAATTATTAATGGCCCAGCCCTACACTACACTACACAACACAACAGAAAGAGATAGCGGATAGTGCCTTTGCGCATTGCTATCTTTTCCTCTTGTGTATAACTAATATAAATACCAAACTATTTCATTTCCATCCCATTGGTACATATATTTGCAGGTATCTATTTATTTCCACCATACATAAAGTATTGTGTTTATAATTCCGTATAAAAATTGTGTACATATGTACATATCAACATTTAGCATTTACATTGGCCATTATATTCCAATCGAAGCGAATCTCGGGATAGACAGGAACCAGCCACATCCTATCTTTTTCTCTATTGATCTTGAGAGCATCCTCTTCAAACTCTCGTTCAAAAATTTAGTCACACATACTCACAAAAATAATACATACATGCTATCTGTCTCTTCTCTTTTCTCCTCTATCATGTCAAGTTCACGTTAAACTTGAAGCGCACCGTATAGTTTGTAGTTATTGTGAAAAGGAGAGAGAAACGGAGAAATTCAGACCATCTCAAAATATACACAAAATCAAAAATAAGGATCCACATCAAATGGGGTGGAAGATATGGAGAAAGAAAGGAGTTTCTTTAACCTTTTTTCTTGGGTCGACGAGTCAAAAAATGTGAAATTGAATCGTGAATTGAGGATCCAGCTGATTTTCGGTATTTCTGTAGTCTAAAAGTATGAACGTTTACACGCTTAAATGTACGTAAATGCATATTGGATAGACTGAATTTGGATTGGATTATTGCATTGGATTGGACTGAATTGGATTGGAGTAGGCAGCAAGGTCAAGTTTACCTTCACCTTCACTTTTATTCCACAAACTATTGTACTTTTACCTGCTCCGTACATATACTCGATGAACCTTTAAGAATGCCCTCAGTCTTGGGAAAAAACGGCCGTACACTTTGGCTTTTTATAAGGAAAGTAATGTTAAATACTAAAGTACATAAATATTTTCTTTTTTGTACTCTTCAAAAATCTATCTGTACCCCCAATGGTTTTTTAGTAGAACGATTTTTTCCTATATTATACAGTATGTGTCCATACATATGTACAAGCACAAAATATGTATTGTAAAACACAGACTTTAAGAGTTAAGAGTCAACTTTGGTGTTCTATATATAGCAAGTTCAACTTGAGTTGAGAGGAACTTACCTTCCCCAATTTTAGCCCTGGTATTAGACAATTTGAAATTACATTTTATGCTTTTTTACACCCTTTCCTCAAAATTCCCACCAACGCAGATGGTAAAATATTTTATATAGACAGATATACACTAAATATACTGAAAAAAGCTATTTAAAGCGCTAAAAACTCTTTTTTTCTATTTTTTTCCTGTATTCTCTACTTCCCTTTTTGTATTGAATTCCCATTCTTTTGTTGTTGGGATTGTAAATTATTGTACAATCGCAGGTAAGTATATAAGCAAGGTTGTAATTGTCAAGTGTGCGATCTTTAGTTCTATAGATATAACAATGGGAGTTGAAAAGTCGCAGAGTGTAAGACAGACATAATAACTATGTATATAATAAACCTGCAAAAGTAAAAGAGAAAAAATCGAGGGAAAGATAAAGAAAAGGAGTAAAAGGGCTGCCGGTTTCAATTCTCTCCCATTATTATCTATTATTATCTGCATTGGTTGATTATCTCGACCATTTGTTTGCTTTGCCCATTCTTTTGTGAAATCGTAAGTGAGGAAAGTATCATAGAAAAATATTTCATGTTGCACGACCCTCATTCTGTATGTACCCATCTTCTATTCTCCTTCTTGTAGGTGTGACAACGAGACAGCGAGTCAAGTGCCGATCGCCGATTGATCAGCCATCAGACGACTCATTTTCGTTTTCGTTTTACAATGGGAACTTACAACTTTGTCAATCACTCACAGTACAGTCGATTCATTCTTTTTCGACTGGGAAAGTGAAAGTTTGGAGATACATATCTGCATTCTTCTATCCATATTATCATCATTACACACTGTCGTTATTTGTTTACCAAGTTATGTTCTCCTTTATTTACTCAAGACGGTTTCATCAACCTAAGGAATTTTTTTTAGCCCCAAGAACTAACGAGGACAAACGACTCTGTCTTTGCCGTAGACTTTGCCATCGTCATGAAACAAAAATGTGTGTGCCTAATTTTTTGATTTTGTAATCCATGTTTTGTACTATTTGTATACATATTTGTATTTGTATTACATAGTATTGTTACCAACTATTTAACAGTCGCTTAACTAGCTGCCAACGAAACTGAAGGAACTGAAAGGGAATTGAACAAAAGTGAAAATGAGAACAAGAACGAGGATGAAAATGAAAATGAACAGGAAAAGATGAAACAAGATGAAGATGAATTGAGGAAAACGAAACGAGAGAGAAAGATAGAAAGAGACGGCGAGTGTGATGAAAAAATTCTTAAAAAAATATTCAAGCGCAATACATACATACGCACAGAACAATTTTGAGTTTAAATTGATGATGATGAACGAAGATTTTACTTTTTGGTTATGCTTAAACATTAAACATAATAATGGTATGTATATACATTATACATAGCCTAGAACATATACTATATAGTTATGCAGTGTTGGATTTTGGGAAACGAAAATTAGTTGGATCTTTTTGTGGATTAAATAGTTGTAGGAAGTGAAAACTGGCATGTGTAGTAAATGAGAGCTGATGAATGATCTTCATTCGACACGGAGCGATTAGATCCACATGAATAATATGTACGATTACGTTCACAATTACGATTACGAGCATTGGCATGTATACTTATAGTTATGCATCACACAAAAACTAATGCAATCATAAAATCACATCATACGGTTAGAATATAGTTACAACGGCATAACTGTAACTGTATGGAAATTTCATCGTTATCCGCCGCTGTACTATAACTATTCACTATGTTGTGAGAAATGAGGATAAAAAGCTCAAAGTAAAAATGTATGAACCATGTTACAAAAATGAAGACTCAAGACGAACACACGAGAATCATTCATACTTAATATTTATTATGCATACATTAGATATATTATGTGCGAGTGCCTGTAATAATTACTCAAATTCAAATACCTGCGTACGTATGTACGTATGCATATTTCACACACCGACAGATAGTCGAATAATTATTTCAGTAATCATAATAAATAGCTGTCATTCGTTGAGGGGGATTTTGTAGGTTGGTTATTGGACTTTTGGGCTTGAGGTTTGAGGTTGCGACTCATTGTGAGTTGAACTGGAGTTGAAATTGGAGTAGTGAAAATATGTTGTAATATTATGCCAAGCAGTCTTTAGGTCTAATTGAGTGAATGTGAATATATTATGTTGTATGCAGTGCACTTCACTACAAAAAAATGTGGATAGCTGCATCACCATCACCACCAACGAAAACTGTGATGACGGATGACGGTGATGCATTTAGAACTTGGCTTTATGTAGATCTGACGGTAATAGTATTATTGTTAAAGTGTATAAAATATATATCTATCCACACATGATATGATATGACTTGATATGATGGATGATGGATGGTTTAAAGGAGAGTTGCTCAGTTGCTTATTGCCCTGCTCTTCAGTGTTCGGTCTGGGTTAATCGTCAAAGTTGCCAGTTGATCGAGGTGGAGGAGAAGTAGAAGAAGAAGGAGCTAGGGGAGACTTTTAATCTGATTTGAATTAGAAATAGATGATAAAAGGTGGAAATCGTTTATCACCCATTTGACAAGTTGCAAAGAAAAAAAGCCAGAGAGAGAGAAAGATAGGAGAGATGTTTAGAAGGAGAGAAAGAAAGAAGGTTAGACTCTCTAGAAAAAAACAGGTCAATAATCACAATAATACGAATAATAATCATAATAAGAATGCCCAAAATATATAATACATCATCACACAATGATGTAAACTGTAATATGATATTGACTGAGCGAAGTCGACAGAATTCCATTTTTTTACTCTCTTTCTTTTTTCCTTTCTACTCCTGCAGAAAAATATCAGTAACTTTTATTTCATTTTTGCGCTTTCATTTTCTCTTCGCCTGTTCAAAATTTTGCTGAAAAATCCCGACAAATTTTGTTCACCATACTAATTATAATTTAACTTGGAAAAATTAAGAAAGGTTTAATTCTCGCATCTAGTCAAAACCAGTTAAGGCAAAGTTGATGAAAAATAGAAAAGTAGATAATTGAGCTTGTGGCAGTTGTAGTTTAAAAATGTGTTTTAATCGCAGAACAAAGTTGGCGTTTGAGCTAGAGGAAGAGTTGTGTCATCTGAAAGATGTATGGCCTGATAAAAGCTTGGGAAGGGGTAAGTCGTCCAATGTTTGTGCTGTGCTGTATGGCATGACAACTATACGAAACGGAGAGAGCAGGTAGGACTGGAGAAAGAAAGAAAGAAAAAAAAATAAAAAATTTGACAAATCCAGATTTTCCATAGTGATAGATTACTCCTTTTACAATGGATGATACGCCACGCTCTCGACATTCTTTACGAACCCTTCGTTTTTTTCGTTGGTCCAAGTAGACATAAATCTCGGATCTGTCTGCCGCCCAATCTCAAAGCCAAAAGATGCTCTACAATCCCATATATTTCCCATACCTCAACTTCTCTCCCTGTCTCTCCCTCTCACTCTCCATATAACAGAACACTGGTTTACTTTTATAAACATATTCGTGTATGAGGATATGGACAAACTCCATGTCTATCCACACTGCATATTTTATGATGCATATATGTATATGCATTTACATTATGCACACACAATCACACACACGTACGGTGAGGCATCATGATCCGAGAGGAACCAAAAACCCCAATTCAAAAACTCCGACTTTCCATCTCTTTCTTCTTTCTCTTGAAACCGCGTTGGACAAAAACGACAAACGACAGGAAGAAAAGAGAGAGAGAGAGAAATGAACGACGACAATGACGACAACCTCAACATTCAAGTCTTTTTTCGTGTTTATTTTTTCTCAATCCTTCTTCTTTGTATGCTTTCGTCAACAAATTTCTCTCTCTGTCTCTATCGCTATTTTATTTTTTAAACATTCCTTCCTCGTTTACGTTTTTACTGTCTCGTTTATTATGTATCTACAGTTTTAGTCCAATAACACATATGATGCGTATTTCTCCACATGTGTTTATATTGATATATTGTTTTACCCACGTTAAAAGAGTTAAAACACAGAAGTTGCCTTTCCCCCTATTCTTTGAAAATGATCAGTTGAAAGAAAAGAGTATAATGTATATGAAAGGGATAAAGGAACCAGCCCTTTATTTTACTGTGATATGATTTGGTAGGTTCTTTTTGTCTTTGTATATCGTATGATAAATTGTATTATATTTCATTTCATTTCGTTTGACTTTAGTGTAGTTTGCTTCCTATGGATGGATGAGATATGAGATATGATTAACGTTAATCCGACAATAGGGTAAAAATTGTGTTGAGAGCTGGGCTTTGATGTATGTACGTATGTATGTATGTTTGTAGTTGGTCAAGAATCAAGAAGACTTGACCAATATGTAATCTATCTTTTGTTTCTTTTTCACCGACTTTTTCTTTTCATTTTCATCTTGTAGTGTTGTCCCGGTTCTTGATTCTTGACTGCCGTATTAAATCTTGTAGTTTTCTGGTTTTCGTGTGATTCCACCGTGTAATGGATATACAATATATACAGTGTGTGGCAAAGTAGTAGTAGGAAAACAACGGGCAGAGAAACGAAGAAGAAAAAGAAGAAGTAAGCAGTAGAAGAAGAATGTTCAACTCAGGTGTGCAGGTTATGAAACAGAAAGAGGTAAATGTCGAGAGAGATAGAGAAAAGGTATCAAGTGAGTGAGGATAAGAAGTTCGTGGGCAAAATAATAATAAAGAATGAGCTGGCTGGAGAGATGCAGAGAGAGAGAGAGGGAGAGGGACAAGAGAAAAAAGAGCACTTTTAAATGTTGTTGATGTAAAAACCGTCATAAAATTGGATCATTACAAGTTGACTTGAGAGTTAATTTGCCGCTTAAAATTCTAAAATTCTGGGCCTCGACTCAACCATCGGAATGAACTTTATTGTCCATTTATCTTGTGTCCAATGAAAAAGTGAGCGTAATCTATGATGTGAGTCCAAGGGGAACCATTAGCTGATATGATGTAACTATACATACATATGCGTTTGTGTAGAAAAATATAGATAAACCTATGATCTGCATAAAAGTGTTGATTGACTCTGCGTATATATGTATGTTGATACTTATAAGTGCATGTGTAATATTACACTTTTACATCACAGGTACCTTTGTATGTGCTTGAATCTACTCGTCTCAACTCTAGAAATCCTGCTAAGTGCGTAGTCTCCTTCTTGTGCATTTTATTTCATTTTTCAATCATATCATATCACACAATATGCATGCATGCATGTACATACGTATGATGTCAAGTCCAGCAGAAGCGGATAACAGAGGTGATAGTTGATAGTGAGGAGACTCATCTTTATTTTTTATGACTGTTTTTGCAATAAATGCGTTTTTGATTCCCTTTTATGCTCTTGAAATTTTATAACCAGGAAATAATCGAATATGCGCCAATCTTTTTGTGCGTATGGTTTTGTGTGTGATACAACACATTTTAAGAGAGAGAGAGAGAAAGAGAAGGGCGCAGAGAGTAGAGCAATCATTAAAAAATCATACTCATCTCAATTCCAATAGCTTTCAGAGCACTTTTTATCACCTGCTCTATTATCTATTGGATTGCAATAAGAAGAAGAAGAAGAACACGAAGAAGTGGAAAAAGTCTGTATGACATCTGTTATCTACAATATTTATCCTTCATATATTATTGTGTCCATTCATAGTTTATATTTGTACACGATTGACTACATGTACGTATATTTGTACATGCATGCACGCACTCTAAACACAAAATGTCCTTTTTCTCTCGTCGATTAATTCACAATTGACAATATACTCGCCTAAACAGTTAGCAGTAAATAAATGCTCGAAATCCACATGTTTTTATGGACTTTATTTCTTTCTTGTTGTGCCGAAACTTGTATCTTTTTATCTAAAAATTATCCTTCTATATACATTTTACACATACACTGTTGTGCATCTTGCTAGTCATCTTTTTTGGACTGATGAACTGAACAATGCTCTTAAATCGCTTTCGTTATCTGTAAATCTGTACCAATGCCAATTTTTTTGTGTCTATACCTTTTTATTTTCCTACCACACCGTATATACCGCTCTTTATTTGGAATTCCAAGAGAAACAAAGTATGAAAAGTAACTTTGCAAAGGGAAGTGGGTAAGTGTATTATTATCATTGTCATTATTATTATGGGAGCAAAAGGAAGGGAGCAAAGTTCAGTGGTATCATAAAGGAACGAAAAAAGGGCAAAAAGGTAAAGGTTTCTGCAAACTTTTTTCCCTTACAATTAGTTTTCCATCCAAGTTCGCAGAAGCAAGAGAAAAGGGAGCAAATTTCTTTAAAAGTTGAGCGTAAATTTGGGGGCCTTATACACATTACATATTATGAGATATTGTATACATATTGTATTATACTATACAATGATTTATGCTAAATACCAAATGTTGTACACAAATTAGAAAAAATACAGGGAAAAAATATGTAACAAAATGTTGCAAAAAGTTGGTACTTTCATTGTGTTTTGTGTTCCATACTCCATACACCATGCATAGACATTGAACATTCAGTGGAATTGCCTTCTACCGACAAAAATAGTTGTAATCATGTAGACAAGCGGAGTAAAAATCAAAATTTATGAGGACTTCTTCCCAAGAACATCTCATCATGCCTATTGACTATTATGGAATGAGCATTAAATCTCGAAAGGTCACGGTCTTCCACTTTGTTCTTTAGCTCATACTAAACACATGTGCTTATGTGTAAATTATATAAAAGAGTGGTTGTATACGTGTTGTACGGCAGACGATATCCACGTACACACAGATACAGATAGCAATTCAAATTCAAGTCAAAGGCACCAACCAAACACAAACACCAAGAATCAAGTAGGCAGTTTTATGTCAAGTCAAGAGTCAAGAGGGTCTCCACTCCACTCCAAAAGACAGACTCCTATACATACACCAACTGTACGAAAATGATGATGATGATAATAATGATGATTCCGCATTCAATTCCGTATTCCAGAGCAGATCTACATGTGTCTAATTCAAAAGTGTAGAAAATTTTGCTCACTACACATTTTTCATGTGTAATAAAAATCTAAATATGTGTAACAAAGAGGAACACCGACACACACACACAAACACACAAAAGTTATAGAAATACAGAATATGTATAAAGTATTATGAATTTTTTGGGGGTTGACGCTTCAAGCTAAACTTGAAGTCTTCCGTGTTTAGCGTTTAAACTATTTAACTATCTATAACGTTGAACCAAAATGAAAAGTAAAGCATAACACGGCATGGCAGCTCGATCGTCAGTACCTACTTGAATCTTTAAATTTTTTACCATTATTATCATCATCATTGCTACAATCACAACTATTGTAGAGCATTCTATTATATCCATGCCTACCTATTGTTGCTATTGTGATTTTGAGGTGAACTCTCGAGTGCCCATAAAGTTTCATTTATCTCCGCTTGTTCCATCATTTTTTATTTTCTCTTAAGTCTCTGGTGGAAAAAGAAGCCGCTGACGGTCCACAATACGCACAATCTGCTTTAATGTTTATAAGTTGCAGCGACGTCACTTTACTTTTGGATCTGGATCTGGTTCTGGAACAGAATCTGAATCTTTTAGATTTACATTTCTAGAATATATACATGCATGTATTTTTGTTGTATTGTAAAGAGTGTGAGGTGTAATAAGGAGAGCACCTCAATTATCCCCCTTGATTTGCATAAAACGTCTGTGCACAAAAAGGATAAAAAAGCCACCGCGTGCATTTGTGCATACATATGTCAAAATTATAACTAGGCAGTCAATTTAGAGAATAGTAAAAAAGCAAAGACAAAAAAATAAATAAAAATAAATATTATTTATAACTCCGTTTGCAATTCATCTAGCCATTCTACATACATTCTATTCTAAATTCAAAAGCACTCACTGTATCCTGAAATATTTACGGACATACATATGATCGTTTAATGTGGAGGACTTTTTTGATGGAGAGATTGCGATTACAGATTACAAATGGCTCTCATTTCCTCACACACAATTCATTCAGTCAGTCAAACAGTCACACCGAATTTCATCCGTAATTCTTATAATGAGGGTAATATGCATAAGTATGCATATACCTTGTTCATACAGTATAAAATGAGCAAGCAACAAGGACAATACAAAACGAACCCTTCAACTCAGCCAGCTACCGTGTTATCATCTTACAAGTGTATGTACCTATCTGTATTTTATCTTATGCTGTACGTATATATGAGCTGTCCAGTTTTTCACCATGAACAAACTGAAACATTAATATTTGGATAGGATTTAGATGAATATGAATATGAATTCCATTTCATTCCCCCTAATGTATATATATCTAGTACGTATGAATGAGCTCTCTAGACTTTGCATACGTAAACTATTTTTTCATCTTGCTTCATGTGGATGCTAAACCACTTGCCGTGTAAATAGTTGAGCATTCGTTGGATTTAGCTAATAAGCTAGATGACATTCGAGGCTTATTACATGTAGAACATTTTCCCCATGATGGATCTTAAGGCCGTTTCAGCTTTCGAGCAACGTATTGTAGAAATGAATGCAAATCTAGTCATTAGAAAAACTTAAAGAATATTTGTATTCATGTATTTGTATTTCTGTGCATATTAGATATGACTATACCACTCCAGTTCTGGATTTGATTTGTCATTTATACGCTACGTTTTGATACGACATGCACATGCATATATATAGTTATTCTAATAATTTTTCACACCAGCTTCCTCTATATTTTCAACGGTGAAAGGAGTTCATGTTGTGAATTCACTTTGCCCACCGTATACCTCCCTTATTACACATTGCGCTATTGAAAGGATTAAGTAAACGGTGGATGTGAATGCGGAATCGTCTCAACTTGAACTGATGAATGAAGTAACTAGAAGAGAGGCCGAACTATGTATGTGTATCGTATATCTAAAAAAAACTTGTGAAACAGAGGAAGACGATGAAAAATAAGGTGATGCTGCTGAAATGAATATGTACGAATAAAATTAATATATTTTATGCCGTTTATATGTATGTAGTGATAGTGCCTCAAGGAATTAGATGGGCAAGAAAATGATGGTGGTAAATGGGGCTTAAGTGCTTCCAGGTAGCTGGCATATATGTAGGGTATACGTATGTTTTTGGACTAATGTTTAATACATATCTATACATGTAATATGTATGCATAATACATGGAGTATTTTGATGATACAATAAGATGGATCTGCTTGGTCGGGCTAGTTGAGGAGGATGAGTAAGAGCGTAGCGGATCAGCATTTGCGGCTTTCTTTTCACTCAGCTCTTTGAGGGTTGAGACGAGAAGATCCTTGATGTGGCTCTTTGAATGCATGCACGTATGTATCAATGTATCAGTATGTAGTCAAGCTTCCCTTTCCTTTTCTACTCCTTTTTCTTGAATAGAACCACACAATATGTGATATGTACTAGGCTGTATTTAGATGAGACAGATCGGTGTCTGTGTGTAGTGTATGTATACATATGAATATGAACAGAAGGAGAAGAAAAAGAAGGAGACGAAGACGCGAAGAAAATGATAGTGAATGTTGAGGTAAGGTAAATGAAAAGGTGCTGTAATTGTAGGATTACTAGGATTACTCACAGCTTCAGACGTTTGCGTACATATTACATACATGACCAGTTATCATTATGTGCTCATTGGTTGTTCGAGGTAGGCCAAACTTAAGGGTTATTCCTAATATATACTTAATGTGTAATATCATGGAAACAAGAGGACTGGTACTAGACTGGACTGGACTGGACCTGCCTTGGATGAGACAGACACAATGACGAAGACAGAGTGTATCCATGTATCTACTTAAACTCGTCCTCCTTTTTCTTAACAGTTTTTAGTGTGTTTTCATTGTCGGACATGCCTATATAGAATCCACATAAAACTTGGGGAAAATTCAGGGAATGTCCAAGACATGATTTTGCCATTGTAGTGGAGTGTAGCTCATGTCGGAGACAAATTTCAACAAGTTTAAAACCCAATGTCATCCAGTTTGAGATGGTGATGGGTTTTGAGAAGAAACTAGAAATTCGTTTAGTTTTCCATCCTCACCTTCTTGATCTCTGTGGCTCTCTTTTTCTTCTTCTTCTTCTTTTCTCCCTGTTTCTCCAATAAAGCGTTTGTGGACGAGTCGGAAGAGACTGTGTGTATCAAGAAGAAGAAGAAAAAGAAAGGGATACGAAGACGAGAGTTGTCGTCATTCTCCTCTTCGTGGGTGACTTCTTATCGCACGTGCACTGAACACTCAAAATACCTGAGTTGACTAAAAGATCATTGTGATGCGGAGCGATATCGCTTATATGTGACTTGATGTGCTCTTCCGATGCAATGCAATCCAAGACGATGTGATCACTGACAGAAAGCGATACAAAACTACGAGCAAACTGAAAAAAAAACTAGAACCTAAGCAGCCAACAAACCTACCAAACTATCTCAAAAACTACTAGTAAAAACACCACCAAGAGAACTAAAGACAAAAACAAAAGGTAAAAAGTCAACCAGCAAGCAAGCAGGAGAGAGAGAGAAATAGAGAGAGAGGAAAACTATCAACAAGCAATAAACTAACTGACTTTACATTCACACGTAGGTCTACACTGATATTAGGTGTACGAGCGGTTAAATGCTGACCTTATAGCATAAAGTTTATACTATACTGTATTCCATACACTGTGGACAAGGA